>JAOTOM010003490.1:0-90000 GCA_034440615.1 Ashinkailepas kermadecensis
GGCACCGGCAACACAAATGAATTCCTGAATGGGAGAGGTATGCGCTTGTTTTTATTACGCACCTCCTCGCGAAGGATTTTGTAATAAAATACCATGCTCGGCGAGGCTCGGCGTGGTACCGTGCAAAACTTACGGGTATCTACAGCGTTGCGAGTGTAAGTGCATACACAATGGTGTAGGTACTGTGCTTTAATACATCAAAGTGATACAAAATATCACAGTCAGCGTTGGATGGCTCATTGATTGTACGAATCAAGTACAAAAAAAATGTAGGTTTCTGATGGTTCCAACGACTTCTGAGGCAGCCAGGTTCTCAGAAAGATCCTTCAGCATGGGCCCTCACTGGGGTGGAAAGTCTCGACGACTGGGGTGGAAATCTTGGCGACAAGGGTGGAAGCTTCCACCCCAGTTAACATGTTAAAATAGGCCCTGGAAGATACCATAAGCCTGGTAAAAATACCCACCCCAACCATCCCACATCCTGAAGAAACCAGTCCTCCAATATCCCACACACCTATCAATGCCTATCTACCCTAGCTATCCAACCCTATTCCCCTGATCTCTCTTAGCACATGTGGATTGAATGCCTTATCAATAATTTTCAAACTGCATCCAGGCCTGCTTAAAGGGGTCTGTGCCGTGCACACTTACTTAACATAATCTCACCCCATCCATCACAAATTAGAACTCAAGAACACGATTTTCCTGTCGAAAAAAATTGTCCACCCTACTTTTCAATACATTCAATGAGGAACTCCCCACATCAGCAGGCAGCCCATTCCACTGACCAACAACCCTTTGACTGAAGACCTGTTGTCGCCTAACTGTCCTACACCTCAACTTGTCTAGCCTGAATTCATGACCCCTATGTGATACTCTAAACTGAAGAGCGCCATTCAAATTGACCTGATCTAGTCCTTTAACAATTGTGTACATTTCAATCATGTCCCCCCTTAATCTCCTATACTTGAGTGAGTACATATATAATGCCACAAGCCTTTCCCCATATTCTAAGTTACCTATTCCGCTGATGAGTCAAGTTGCTTTGCGCTGCACTCTTTCTAACATGTCTACACCTTTTTCTAGGTATGGGCTCCATGCTTGTACATAATATTCCAAATGGGGTCGCACATATGCTAAGTACAGTTTTTCATGACTTCCTTGCTCTTATATATCACACTTTTATTAATGAGTCCCAGCATTCTGAGTGCCCTGTTCCTAGCTGAGCTACATTGTTTTTTTCTGCTTTGAGGTCTCTTGAAACCAATACACCTAATTCCCTTTCCTCTTCAATAACATCTAGTTCCCTCCCTCCCATTGTATATCTGAAAGTCTCACCTCCAGACCCCAGAGGCATAACCTTACACTTGTCATAGTTGAAAGGCATCTGCCATTGATCAACCCACCTTTTTAGGTCCTCCAAGTCTAGTTGAATATTTCTAGATTGATCACAACTGTTTGCCACTCCTACCAGCTTGATGTCATCAGCAAATTTGAACACTCTATTCCTCAGACCTACCTCAATGTTATTCACGAAGATGATAAAGAGAAGTGGCCCTAGAACAGAGCCCTGTGATACTCCACTCAGAACATCCTTCCAATCAGATTTACATCCATTTAACACTACCCTTTGTTTCCTTCCCTCAACCATGCTTCAATCCGACCTATAACTTTTCCAACAATCCCATGTTGCTGTAGTTGATGAATTAGCCTCCCATGTGGAACTTTATCAAAAGCTTTGCTAAAGTCCAAGTACACAACATCCATCCTGCTTTGATTGTCTACTTCTTTAGTAGCATACTCCATGAACTCCAAAAGGTTAGTTAAACAAGACCTTCGAGATCGAAATCCATGTTGAGTATCCCTTAATAGATTGTGCCTATCAAGATGAATCTGAACATTCTGTTTAACCAGATTTTCTTTTTAACTTCTCTTAACCAGGCACTTCAGAATATTCCATAGACCGCCTGAAAATTATACCTAGGGGAACTGCTAAAGCTTTAGCACACTCTACTAAGACTCTAGCATATATATCATCTGGTCCAGAAGCTTTATTAGGTTTTATATTCTGCAACTGCTTTTCTACAGCTTCTGTAGTTATTGTAAGATACTCCAACCTATCACCTGTAATGGCCTAAGATTCAGTTGTTTCTATTCTACCAGAATTATCTTTAGTAAAGACTGATGATAATTGCTTGCTTAGGGATTCCACAATATCACAATCATTAACCACTATTTCCCCATCTACCTCCAGTGGTCCTACACTACACTTTTTAGCCTTAAGTTTGTAGAAACTAAAGAATCTCTTAGCATTACCTGCTGAAAATTCTTGAGCTAATTTGAGTTCAGCAAGTCTTTTAGATGCCCTAACACACCTCCCAACTTTATTTCTGGCTATTTTATATGATTTGAGGTTTTCCTCAGAGCTAGCATATCTTAGTTTCTTGAATGCCTGTTTCTTTGACTCCAGTAAATGCTTTACCTCCCTGGTCAGCCATGAAGGGTGCTTAACCCTGGTTATTCTAATTTGCCTATTGGGAATGAACCTATCCTGACCTTGAAATAGTTTATATTTTATAATTCTCCACATTTTATAAGCATCTGAGCCCTTCAATAAGTCTTCCCAATGAATTTCATTCAGGAAGATCCTGAACTCATTGTAATTCCCTTCAGCAAAATTTGGAATCAATGTCTTATTGGTTCCTACAATTCCAACATACAATGAGAAGCGTATAATGTTGTGATCACTATTACCCAAGGTCTCTCCTATGTTCACAATTTGTACAAAATTGTCCTCATTAGTAAGCACAAGATCTAATATTTCATTTTCCCTTGTAGGTTCATGTATCATTTGAAAGAAGACATTTTCCTCAAAACAATCCATGAAACTTCTTCCTGATTTGCTTAGACCTATGGTTTTGCTTCCCAATCCTGCTATGTTGAAATCCCCCAGCAAAACAGTTCTCTCCTGCATTCTCCTACTTATCTCTTCCTGCATCAACTTGTCCATGTTTTCATTCTGGTCTGGAGGTCTATAGAATGCCCCAATCCTAAATTGTGTTCCATTCTTCAGAATGATATCTAACCACAAGAATTATACTCCTTCAGATCCACCGACCACATTGTAAAAGTTAACGGCCAACATACATGGGATAAAGGATAGCCCTTTATAAAAAGCAAGGGACGGCTCTAGGGAGGCCAACCGGTGACTTTTATGTGTGCCCAGGCCTTCACCGTGTAATCTAAGAGTGACGACATGCATCCGGCAGGCTTCTTGAGAAGCATGCATATGTTGCGTCACTGTTTGAAAACATACGTGGTGTTCCTTGCAATTTGCGACATCGGTGCCACACTATTAAAAGGGAAATACCGCACCGCTGGCATGCATGCATTTATTTGATGACAGCGTATTGCTGGGTGAATTGCAAGCAGTTAGTTGAAACAAATGAAAGCACTACTGATGGCATCATTACATCATGGTCCTTGGCTTTAAGATTAAAATATTGACTCGCAGGGTGGTCGTCATGCTCACAAAGTTGTTGTAAGAGCATGCAGTCCTCAGATTAACTGGATCAGTAGGCAGGTTACTTGGCATCAGAAACGTGCCTTAGGATCTAAAAACATGCAATGCCATATTATCAGAGTTTGGCGACCGGATTCATATGCTCCTACCACAAAAAAGCCTAAGTTCCCTAAGGGTCAAACGCCCAAACGTCCAAACGGTGCATTAATGGGCATCGCTAGCAAAGCGGTTGGCCTTTAGTCGGACATGGGCGTATTGAAGAAGAGAAGGCCCGGGTCGGGAGAGCACGACGATGCGCTTCATACAAATGCCGGATAATGTCTGTCGTCTCTGATATGGTTCTTTGAGTTCTCAGCTGAGGATCGGAAACTTGCGTTACAAACTCACTTTGCCTTCGTTGGCTGGGATAAGAGTGGAAAGGAAATGCTGTGGCACCTCCTGACACAGTGCACGTGTCAATACACTATACCCTGGGCACATATCGCAGCTAGTCGGAGGTCCCAAGCGACGACAATCCCTGCAGTGCGTCTATGAGCTGCGCACATTCAAAGCGGTTCCTAAAAATGACCCGATCCAACTGGCACACGTCTCAGCCTCGACAACATATCGCTACAGCGCTTGATGTCCTGCGCCCTTTATTCGAAATTAACCAAGCACTTCAAGTTTGATTTATCTGCACCTGTCACACACCAATGGTTTCTCTGAAGAGCCAGCACTCTTCGTTCGGAGCGGCGTTTCGTGGCATTGCGAGCGTCCGAACGTCACGGCTCGCCGGACCACCTCCAGGTGACCTGAGGTTGGCGTCTCCAAGTGCTGCTAGACACAAGACAGCTGCCGTGGCGGCCCGAGTTGTGTGTTTTTGCGGGCTAACAAGTGGGGGGGGCAGCTGCCCTGGCGGCCCGAGGTTCGTGTCTCCACGGGCCACCAAAAGAGGCCAGCTGTGGCCGGCCCAAAGTTCCACGTCAGCCAGCCGTTCGATGTCCAATCTTGCCACCACCACGGGGGATCTATAGCCCGCCGCTTCCCCTCGCTCGCGCAGCGTCCCAAACATAATGGGGAGCCATGATCCTGCCAACTTTACGACAGCCTCACCAACTTGGAAGAGATCTAACTCCAGCCCTGTGGCGCTAATTTAAGCTTGTGTAGAGCTGAAGGCCTTCGAAAGCAGCATCGGCCCTCTCAACTTCAGAACTGATGCCCGATGAGAGCGTAGGCAGCTCGGTGGTTAAGCTGAGCGTCTGGCGTGGCAGAGGTACGGGGTTCGATTCGCCGCGGTGCCCGCCCTTCCTGCCAGGGCGAGAGGCAGGCGACGCCATGTGTCCTCAGCTGTTGAGCGCGTCGTAAAGCCACAACCACTGGATCCCGATACGCGCATTCGCGGAGAGGCATAGCATGAAGCGATGCTCACACACATGTGCATGTACTCACCATAAAGTTTGATTGAGTTGAAGTGATATACGCCACGACGGAGGTAAGATGTCTGGACAATGAAACTGTACATGAATACTTGGGTGGAAGCACGGATTTCGAGTCCTAATTCAAAATCACAATCATTTTTTTGCAGTGTTGCTATCTTCAGGCTTGTTCTTGTTTCTTCACGAACTCTTAATATGGTCCTCACACATTTCCTTCTTCGAACTGAAATTTGTCATCCATCCTGACAATATTTTTGCAAAATTCAAAGATCTCCACCGCTCTTTTGACAGGTGTAGAAGTGGTAGTCAACTCCCATGCCAACCATTTTGTCCACCTTTTCGTCTGTCGGTTCATTTCTTGGTAGCGGGATTGGGTGCTGCAATATATTTGATATTTGGAACATTTCCCAACACCAAATTAATTGATTATTCGGACTTCGAGGCACAGAAATTGCTGATGGCTACGTAGTGCCCGACTTAATACAAAAATCATAGAAAGTCAAACTGCTGTGTGTCATTGTCAGTAAAACTCTGCGACGGCAAACTTGGTCTGGATCATTGTTATCGTCATGATAGTGCAACTTACGTCAAGTTTGTTGCATTTGAGGCTCATCTGTGGTGGAACCGCCTGTGCCCATATGCTGATGCATACTTGAGGAAGCGATTTCCATTGGCGTAATGGCTCATTTGAATGCAGTTATGGGGGCTTAAAACAAACTTATGAATGTCAGATGCATGCAAACGATGCAGGAGCGGGAGCGCGTCCTACCACCCGACGTTACCGCACATAATGCGTTGGGCTTCTCTGAAGCTGGCCGCGATATTATGCACTACCGAACTGCCGATAACTACCCAGACTTGCAGGCAGTTGATGGCTGTATTGCCAGGAATTGTTGCACACCCATTTTGTCGCCTGCCGAAGATCGTCAGTCAAGTATCCACCATCAATGTCTACTTCCGCTTGGAGATATTCGCTGGTCACCGCGGTGTCCATGACCAAATCGCTGAGGTGAAATCACTTAGTTTGGAAAATCAGGTCCAGACTGGTCGCAACGGTAATACCTTAGAAAAGAAACTGACAAGTGGCATGGAAACTTCGTGACGCCCCTTACTTCTCATTTTGCCTTTTGGTTCACCCTGACACGCGCACTGCCGCGTGGGGGAACATTGCCCATCCGTCAGACGCTCCACACTAACGATCGAGCTAATCGTACTACGGAATTGCGCTGTCCAGTGTCCACTACCTACAGATGATGGTGTCGGAGAGTATGCGTAGAGGCGTGCCGGACCATAGAAGTCATTTGCGCTGCCTTTGAAGCGAATGGTTTTTGCAAGCAAAATCAAAGCTGGTGTACATTTACGCTAAAGGAGTTTTACGTTATGGGGTATGTGACGTTAGGTTGTTGGGGAATGGGGGAGGGGTACCATCGGTTACCATCAGCACGTGGCAAAACGGCTCATGCACTTCGGATGCCTATATAGCTCTATGTGGAGAGCTATTTAGGTTATTGCTATCAATGGCTGCGCGGGTACGCAGTGTGCAATGGCGCACGCTGCCCCGCCGAATTGGCCTAGAGCAGTGGACTCGTCACCGTTTGGTTTCCTCCGGGGGCAAAGGTTAGCTGGGCGACAGAGAGAAGGTGGGGGTTTGGTGTTGGTGGATTTCCTAGTCGAGTCGTATGCGTGCTCGTCGAGGGTGTCTGGAGCTCTTGTTGCTTGCTGTCTTCTTGCTTCTCTTCTTTCTTCTTGTATTTTTGCCTCTTGCTCTTCTTGTCTTCTTGCGTCTTGTGCTTCTCCGGTTTCTTGTGCTTCTCCGGCTTCTTGTGCTTCTCCGGCTTCATGTGCTTCCTGGTATCGCTCTTGGGCGCGGGGGCGCGAGACCTCTTCTGCGAGCCCCCCTACGGAAGGACCTCGTTGAACTCCGCACGTCAGGCGTGCCGAGCTTTTATCATGCCGACTGTCTCCCACGGAGCAGTGAACGGCGCATTCGCCTCGTTTGATTTGCATGTCAAAAAGAATGTACCAGTGTCGAAGCGCGGCGCGGCGCGGCGCGGCCGCCCGACGAAGTTATGGGCGGCGAGATTCGCGGGCGGCCGCCGGAGCGGGGCGGACGGCGCTCGGAGGTGCGGCGCTAATGTCGCCGTACGTGCCGGCGCCACTTCTGCCGCCGCCGACGATATTGGGCGGGTCGTGTTATTGCCGACGGTGGGGCGGTGTGCATAATGCGGCCGTTGTCTGAGTCGGACGTTCGGCCGCCAGGTCACACAGCGCCGGCCGCGGGGTCAAGGTCGTTCAAGGTCCAGGCCAGAGTCGATGAACATCAGTGAGATGCCACATAACTCGTTTGTTTGTTAGTAGGAATTGGAAAGAGGTTTTTCTGAAAAACCACGAGGATGGGCAAAACAACGGCAAAGAAGGTACACTCGGTATCGGTAGGATGTTCGGGGGTACCCTTAGCTATGGCTGGCCCCTAGGAACGTAGGCTGTGCTGTTCCACACAAATAATTACTGGTAGACTGCGCCGCTTCACAGTTATGCGTTGCGTGACAGTCCGCAAGTTTCACCACCGGTCAGCCGTAGGTATTCGCTTGTGCGGTCGTCGGGTGGTCATTTGCCCTGCAGCCATGCAGTGAGAAACACTACGCTGTTCCCGCCTTGCATTCCTCAGTCGGCCAAACAACATTGGCAGTTCAGCGATCGGTCCACCACTTGACCTCTGTAGACAAGCAGAGTTTGATCGTTGTGGATTTCGGACTTCGGCAACACAGAATGAGCTGGAAGTGTTCGAAGGAGCTCGGTTGGAAAGGATGTAGCGAAAGGAGAGGGGAATTTTATGATGTCAACGGAGGATTCTCCTACCCTACAATAATAACATAATTTCTAACTTTTACAGTTTTTAGAACTTTAGTTCGAATTCTTGCTGGGGTGGCTTTATAAACCAGGATCCAATTGCTAAACAGACCTTGCTTGAGCCCTAGCCGCATCACCCGATCCATTGATTGCAGTTCTACAGTAGATATTTGGCAAAATGCTTCACGTGCCGCTAATACATTCACACGGCCACCCCAGAAGCTCGCTTTTCCACATTATCGTGCCAGTTGCCAATTGACCCTCCTAGCCAGTGGCTAAAATCAAGCGCGTGAAGCGGCTCGAACCCAGCCTTTCAAGGACAGGAGAGACCAGCGCAGGCCAGTGCCCAAGCCAACTGAGCTACCGGGGCGGCGGATCCAAAGGCGGCACTTGCTTGCTTAATTCAGATTCATTGATGAGTCGATTAACTACTTACTTGCATTACATCTGTTTCATTGATATTCACGCGTTGTTGAGCATGCGGCGTATGTTGTATGATATGAATTATTTATTGTATATATTGTACGCTATATTTCAAGCGACATATTCAGATTATCTATGCGCAAATAAAATATTTCTTCAAACGGATACCATCTAATTAGTTTACCATAATACATTTTTAGTTTATATTGCTTCAGCACGAAATGTAACCGGGTCGCCCGTTCTTCTTATTTATCCAATAATACAAATTATTTCTCTCCGTTCTTATATATTCTTATAATTATATGTCTCCCTTCTTCTTATTCTTATTTATTTATAGGTCAGGATTCACACAACAAGCTCTGCTTAGCAATTGGATCCTGGTCCATAAAGCCACCCCAGCAAGAGTTCGAGAAGAGTGCCAGAAATATTGCTTCATAAAAAGTAAATTATTTGTATGGTAAAATAGTTGGATGGTGTCTGAGTGAAGAAATACATTATCCCCACGGAATTCTGAATATGTCGCTTGCATTACAGTGCACAACATATGCAATAAATAATATGATATCATGCAACACATTCCTTGCGCTCTAAAACATGTGATTCTCAATGAAGTAGATGCAATTTAATCAAGTAACTAATTGACTTGTCAATGAATCTGAATTAAGCAAGCAAGTGCCTCCCTATGACTTGCCGCCTCGGTAGCGTAGTTGGCTAGAGCGCTGTCGTGCACCCGTCTCCGCTGTCCTGGCAATGCTGGGTTCGAGTCGCTTCGCGTGATCTCTTTTAGTCCCCGGCTGGGAGGGTCAGTTGGCAATTGGCACGATGAGGTCGAGAGCGAGCTGCCGGGGTCGCCGTGTCGATGTATTGACGGCACGTGAAGCGCTTTGCCAAATTTAGACTGTAAAACTGTAAGTCATGGAATCATGGCCAGGGTTCACGAAACCAGCTCTTCTTAGCAATTGGATCCTGGTTCACAACGCCACGCCAGCAAGAGTTCGAACTACATGTCTAAAACGTATAAATGTTGGACATTCTATTATTATTTTTGGGCCAGAGAATACTTCATTGACATCATAAACCTCCCATCTCCTTTCGCTACATCTTTGCAACTGAGCTTTTCCCAACCTTTCCTGCTCATTCTGTGTTGCTGGAGTAAAAAAATCCGCAGCTATCAATTGTTGCTTATCGATAGAAGTCCAGTAACCTGCTCGTTTAACTGCCAATGTTGTTTCGCCGACAGAGGAATGCAAGGCGGCAACGGGGAAGACCCGTGTTTACCACTGCATGGCTGCAGGGCAAATGGTCGCGTGACGACCACAAACGCGAATTCCTATGGCTCGGACGCTGGCCGGTGGCGAAGCTGGCAGACTGTCACGCAACGCATAACTGTGAAACGGCGCAGCCTACCAGTAATTTTTGGTGTGCAGCGTCACAGCCTACGTTCCTAGTGAGCCACCCATGCTTAGGGTAGGGTGGAACATATCAACGAGACCGAGTGTACCAAAGACCCGACATGTCCCAGATTTGTCGAATCTACGAGCAGTTGGGTGGATTGTCTCACTTGCACACGTGGGTGATTTCCAACTTTCGAAGAGTTGAATGGCTTCACCAGGGGGACGAGTGGTCTAGGGGTAAGATGCTCGTCTCACAATCGAAAGGTTTTGGGTTCGAGTCTCACCTGTCGCTACTCTTCGCCCGCGACCAATCGGCGTGAGAGATTGGCGACGCTACATGACTCAACGGTCGACGTGTCGTAAAACCAATAACCAACCAATGGCTTCACCAGCGTGGTGAGCCGTGGCCAGGTCTGGCCATATACAATAATATCCATCGATGCACTAAGATGCCAACAATGGAGCTAAAGTGGCCCTGACAAACTTTTCCCGGTAGAGCTTTCCATCAATCGTAGTCATGCTCTTGCAGAACACCAACTTATCTATCGGGGGATTATGGCCATCCAGAGCCGACAACCTTCGTCGGGAGCTTTCATCGGGGACTCGGCCTCACTTTATCTGAGACATCACCGTCACACACAGTGTAGAATCTCGCTCCCAGCGTCGGTGAAATAGGCTTCGTCGTCCACAGCGACCTTGCGTTCCCCCTAGCGAGCATGGGGGATGGGGTTTGTCCCGCCTGCCACCAAGTGGTGATGTCGGCTGCTTCTGGTGTGCGTGATGTGCGTGCGAGTGTTGTGTTGAAGGCTGGCGAGTTGTGTGCTGAGTTGGGGTGTGTGTGGATGTGGGGATGAAGTGATGGGGAGAGCAGCGCTGGTCTTGGAGTGATGAGTGGTGCTTGGAGCGAGTTTGTAGAGGTTTAATATGAAGTGGTGGCATGTACAGCGAAGATGAGTCGAAGCTTGAAGATGTTTAGTAGAGCAACCTGAAGACGAGTTGAGTTGATTTGTGGCTGGCTGAATGGTCCGGCCCGGGTGGTCTCGGAGGTGAGGTTCTTGGGTCATCGCCGATATTTGTTCCCTTAGCATTGTACAAAATGAAACTGAGAGTACAATATGTATCGCTTGGGTTGGTGTTCTTCTTATAGCGGTTCTTGGTTACATACCAGTTCTCTTTTATGTCCGTTTATTATGTTTTATCAGAGCGTCTCTCACTGGTGCTTTTATTATTTTATTTTTAGCGGTTCCATTTTCACATTTCAGAGTATAGGCCAATGGAGGGAAGAAAGTGGAAGATGTACTCGTGGAGCGCTGGGTGCTTGTCGTTGAGGAGTGTTTTGATGTTGAAGTTGAGATGGCTTGTGTTGCAGAATACAATAAGTAGTTGCCGTTGTTGCATGTATTTGTGACAGTAGATGAAAGTGTGATGGACTGTTAGTACTCTGTTGCGAGTAGTGCAGTGGGACTGTGGTTGTTGTGCTAGGAGATAAGAGCGTGTAAATTTGGTGTGCAGGCACTTAAATTAGCTCTCATCTAATGTCGATTTTTTCCTCCTATCACGATTCCGGCCTGATATATACAAGTTTCAAAAACGGTCGGATTTCATGTAATCACCCATTATATACATATCTCATTGCACATGTATATGTGCTTGCAAGGTTTCTAAGTAAAGAATGATCATGCTACCAATACTACCCTGGACTTTCACAACTTTAGTCACTTGTACTCACCTGACGTGGACGTGTTTTAGCATGGAGCCATTTTTGGCAGTGTTTTTCCCCCTTTAGGAAATGTTCTTCTATCTATCAGGACAAATCTGCGTCGCCAAGTTAGCTGGAAGAACTGTGGTATTGTCTTTTGAAGAATATCTAGACTTAGAAACTTTTGGAACTGGACAAGACCTAGCAGCGAGTGTAAGGCCTACTTAGTGATTATCGGTAGGTGTTGCCAGGTGTTGCCAGGTGATAACAGGTGCTGCGAGGCGCCATTCAGGCTTTCCTCGTCAGGGCAAGTAGGTGTTTTCAAACATTGGGGATCGAACTTACCTTTCTCTGATGCTGCCGATGCCAAATTTGCCACAGTCGCCCTTCTAAACGTGTCGTACTAAACGTGTTCTACTAAAAGCGTCCTACTAAATGTGCACTACTAAAGTTGTACTACTAAAGGTATCCTACTAAAGGTGTCCTACTAAAGGTGTCCTACTAAATGTGTCCTGTAAAGCTCTATCAAATAGCATCTCCTCTTTCTAGCGTTCGGAAATGACTTGTTGTCGTGATAAGCGATTGGCCACACGCTTTAGATTGTTTAATTTATGTACACAGTCATGTAGTAAAACAAAATCAGACATAATGTTTACGTTCTACTTCTCAATTGTTTGTCGTGGCCTGAAATAGGTGCTCAGCAAAATACCAAAGCTTATCATCGTCAACTGATTTGAGGTCTATAACATTGCGGCGACGCTCACCGGGATTTCACCCCAAGGCTCGATGACATGCATCTTTTAGCTCTTGAGATAGCCAGCAGACAAACTGGCTCCCTCATCGGCCTGTTCGAGTGTCAACCACTATACTTCAGTCGGAGCCTGTCCGCTACAAGTGGCCGTGAACACGCATAATTATATCCAGCTGCAATGTGCTTCTAGGTGTGCTTTGTAGCGCCGGATCTGCACGGCAGGTCGCTATTAGCGCCTCGTCAGTCTGACGCTGATGCGGAAACTTCCGACAGAGGCTCGTTGGTGCAGTGATGAAGTTGGAAATCACATTACTTCTTTCTGCCAGCTCGCAGTCGTTACTCTTAATGAACACCGTAGCGGAGTCGGGCTGTCAGTTTACGTGGCACAAGCCAGTATTGTTATGGTCGTCAGAGTCCAGCCGTAGAAATAAGGCAAACGGCGATAACGCTAGTCCTACAATGTCCTTTGAAGGGAATGTGTGATCTTTTCTTTGAAGCAGTTACTGGCTTTTCTTGCTTGACTGGAAACTAGTAACTGCTGTGGGCGTTACTAGCTTGCTATCTGTCCACAGTTTCACAGGGTCGAATTTCTTACTACTAACGGTGGTGGCCTATCCGCAAAAGCAAAACAAGAAAGGATGCCAAGTGCATTGGTGCTGTGTCCACATTCTATAACATCTCTTGTTTTCCTCATGAGGCATCTATGTGTTGGCTGTCCTGATTTATGAGCAGCTCACCAGGGGAAGCCCCACAATGAAAGACCCAGGAATGTGTATGTAGCCAAATAAGGCTTCTGCATCTGATATGTCGACGACAATTAAACAACATATTTCCGCTTTAAATAATCATCCGGTTATACGATGTTTTTACGGACACACCTCAGAAATATCTTTCGGTATAATGTATTCTTAGCTATGCCTACTCAACAAATTGGAAAAATACCTTATTTATATCTTCTTCTACTGTGCACTCAATTGGCCAATCGAATAACCATCATATGGTATTGCCCAACACTAGTACTTGGCATCGAGGGCTGTTTATTTTCGCGAATTTGGTGCACCTGTGGTGCACCATTTTATGCACCAAATACAGGTAAATCTGTCCACACCGCCACCATGGTGAGTACGCGCTCCGAATCGTGCGGTTGTGATTTCGCATGCACGGTACCGATTATGTGCACCATTGAGACAACCTGAATAGGGTAAATTATGTTAGTTTCAGCGTTAAACTGCGACGTGGGTTGCTGTTAAAAGGGTTTCATCCAGGTGTGTGATGGTACACCTAGGTTGTGTTTGCCCACGGACCTCGCCGCTTCTCCGTGTGTGGACGTTGCTCTTTACAGGCCAGTTTTCTTGTAGCTGTAATAATTACAATATGTGGCCAGTTTCACTATGATGTTTGTGATTTGTTCATGTTAGCAAAAGTGTATGGGAAATTCACAAGTCACAAATAATCCAGTTTCACGAAACTAAAATGTACATTAGCAAAACATTCCCATACCGATGTGAAATTGTAATTATGTAACCATTAATATTATTATTGATGAGGGTTCGTAGTGATAGTACACCGTAGTGTATCGTAGTGATGATGATGATGCATTGTAGTGATGATGAGGATTCGTAGTGATGATAGTGATGGTGTCCAAATGGATGGTATACCTTGGTTTAAATATATGTCGGGTGTACCTACTTGAACTGGAGAAGCCCAGTGGGCGAAATATATTCAAATTATGGTATTTCATATTTTGATGGTTACTTTGAAATATTTTTGAGCATACACCTTTGATATCGTATATGAAACATATCTTCTTACTCATAAATCAATAATTTATTATGGTGATTGTTTGGTACCCAAATTTGTTCCTAATGCATAATAACTCGGTATTCCTTTCATTTGCAAACTTCGAGTTTTATCTGAAGTGCTTCTTCAGCATCAATTGCCTTCACAAACCAACCAATGTATCTTCATCACTTCTTCCGGAAACTATAAGACAGCAGAAGCCGCAAGTCAGAGACCAGCTTTAATATTTTTTTATGGCAGTTCAAGCATTTTCTAAGCCAAGCGAATGTACTTGCCCTTGGTTTTTTAGTTGGAGAATCGTGCCCAGGCACTATCTCAACCTTATTGGAAAACTTCATATGTTCCAATTACCAAGATCAGGGAATATTCCAACCAGAACATGTGGCATCCCTCTTTTCTCATCGACGTCGTGCAATCTTAGGAGGGGCGGAGGACGATATCAGTTCCAGCGGCGGCCACACACCGCAGGCGGTGCCTGTGCAATGCACCCGACGCATGGCAATAACAGTAAGTGTCCGGTGATTGCTGCCGTGACACGCATGTCACATGAGCGCCAGACTGGACTGGAACCTGCAGACACTGCGTGTGGCCAGACAGCAGTCGATGACACAAGCAACGTTGTGTTAAGAGGAGAGAGTCTCAGGCCAGATATCAGCCAGACCTGTGCTGACCTGAAGACTTCAACCAATCATGCTGTAAGTTGTGGCTGTTGTGGTGGGCGTCAGCCACACCTCGGGCGGAGCTTCAATAAACTTATTGGCAGAACCCATCAATGCCAAACGTAATAAAGAGAAAACCAATTGGAGGGGCTGGCCCATAGGTCGTACATTATAATCTGCAATTGTTGCACAGGTCCAACCGAGCATTGGACGAGAAGGGGGGAGGAGGTAGCCCTTCCAAAAAGTTTTACACGTGGTCAGATCTACAGAAGTAAAACTACTTGGATTCTTAGCCGGGATCGTAAACTGGTGAACGAGGAGTAGCGGTGCTTCCTGAAACATACTCGATTTGTCTGCCATATTCCGCTATGGCACACACCACGGGTGATGACATCCGGAAGGAGGTCGATGGTCCGCTCACCTTGACAGGCACGACTCTGGGACCACCGAGTCCTGCCTGGACTCGGCAGTGATCGTCTGCTATCAGTGAGCGACCCCCAAAGACTATTTCCCCTTATTAATGCACACATGTCCACCGTCCAGGCAGGACTGATGACTTCCTGGTTTAATAATGCCTCATAATTACTTGCTCTGCTTTTCCACACCGTAGGATATCGAGTGTGACATGTTGACCGCAGGTGGCAAATACCGAACACTCTGGGACCGAAGTCCGGGGCCGGTCAATCTGATGCGACCAAGCCGGTTGGGCCGGGTCAAAATGAACTAAAGCCCTGTCTAAGACCAGCTTGTTATTTTTGTCTATAAAAAGTTCAGACTTACTGTATTTACGTGGCCCACCAGCGTGGGCCTGCTGACACAGGCCCATCAGCGTGGGCCTGCTGACACCTCCAGCACCGGCTCAGCTCCTGGAAGATGCGGCGGCAGGGCGAAAAAAGCAGCAAACTAAATAAATCAAAGCAGCAAAGCATGAGTCGAACTTCCACCGCCGAACACCATCGGCGTGAAGTCCTCCCGACGACTCGTCCCGTGTAACATCTTGAGCAGCGGGACGCAGCGTGGGCGGCGCCGGGCGACGTTGTCTCGCGGCCACCCTGCACATTTGCACGCGCACGGTGATATGTGGCGGGGGCGGCTGCATATGCATGGCGCCGCCGGCGTCGCCGGCGGGCGGCACCGACACGCGTTCGGCGGCCGGCACCGACACGCGTTCGGCGGCCGCAATCTCGCCGAGTTCGTCACGCGCGGCGGACGCGGCGACTGCCGTCCGGACGCGGTCGCCTGCCGTCCGGACGTGGTCGCCTGCCGTCCGGACGCGGTCGCCTGCCGTCCGGACGTGGTCGCCTGCCGTCCGGACGCGGTCGCCTGCCGTCCGGACGTGGTCGCCTGCCGTCCGGACGTGGTCGCCTGCCGTCCGGACGTGGTCGCCTGCCGTCCGGACGTGGCGGACTGCCGTCCGGACGCGGCGGACTGCCGTCCGGACGCGGTCGGCTGCCGTCCGGACGTGGTCGCCTGCCGTCCGGACGTGGTCGCCTGCCGTCCGGACGTGGTCGCCTGCCGTCCGGACGTGGTCGCCTGCCGTCCGGACGTGGTCGCCTGCCGTCCGGACGCGGTCGCCTGCCGTCCGGACGCGGCGGACTGCCGTCCGGACGCGGCGGACTGCCGTCCGGACGCGGCGGACTGCCGTCCGGACGTGGTCGCCTGCCGTCCGGACGCGGTCGCCTGCCGTCCGGACGTGGTCGCCTGCCGTCCGGACGTGGTCGCCTGCCGTCCGGACGTGGTCGCCTGCCGTCCGGACGCGGTCGCCCGCCGTCCGGACGTGGTCGCCTGCCGTCCGGACGCGGTCGCCTGCCGTCCGGACGTGGTCGCCTGCCGTCCGGACGCGGTCGCCTGTCGGTAGGAGGCGGCGCCAGAGCGGGACCCGATGTCATGTCGTTTGCCAGCCGGGAAGAATAATGTGTTCCGCCATGTCCGTTAACTTGGCACACATATTCATGTTCGTGTTCATCACACGCCACCGATTTCGCTCTATTTGATATATCGCACAGACCGCCCCTCCCCCTACACACACAAATCTGAGGTCCGTTTTGCCATAACTCTAACCGTTTAACACGCGCTCTGGAGGGGGGGGGGCGAAATCCGCCCACCCCTCCGGTTTTTCGTACATAACTGCAGATTTTACCGGTCAATATACGTCAATATCTATTTTCTGCGTACCTTGCTTATAAATGACCGACGCGTCGTTTAAAGCAAGAAAAATGGAAATCGGCCGAAAATTTGAGTTAGGGGCCATTAAAGTCAAAAATATTCGTAGCGCCAGACCACAAAAATCGGCGCTCATGCGCTTCCCGTATATTCGCAAAAGGGAAGTGTTCTTGGCAACACTAGCGACTTGTTTGATGTACATTGATATGCTATATAGTTTCAAGGTCATGTTAGGCCACCGAGGTCAAGTCAGGTCAAGTTCATGCCAGGATAATGGAGCCAAACTTGTTCAACTGGAATGTTGTCAAAATGCACTACTGTTTGTCATTTGTACTGTTTGTCATTGCGTTTCCATACTTTATTCATGTACTTCACTCCTTTCTTCGCTAAGCCGATTGCGCCGAGCTGCCCGACGGATCAGTCGGGCGGGCGGCCCGATTCCGGTAACTGGAACAGGTAACTGACCTGATAAAGTGCTGCTATATAGGTGATTTGAGGTCAAATGTCGGGTCTAGCATCTGTATTGCATCATTGGTAATGTCCAAAACATCATTGATGCCCACTTTGGAGCATTTAAACACAATCACAGCGATCCGTAACAATGACAAGCCAAGCCACGCAAAACAAGACAATTTTGACAAATGTGACCTCATTTGACCTTTAAGATATTGACCTAAGGTCATGCAATTTGCACACAATAGAGTTCACTACCGTACCCATCCACCCTGCGAATTTTGTTCCTCCAGCTGTAATAGGAGCCGAGATCTTAGGGGGGGGGGCGGAATCCCCCCCCCTCCAGTGCGCGTGTTAACATCTTGGCACTACTTAGCTTTTGAGCTTAAAAAAGCATACCGTACTGCGCGGGGTACCTCAAAACTGTCATTCGTATTTGACCAAACGTTTTACAACGGACACAAATCGAACTTCCTTGATCTCTTCTTCCGCCGGCCGTCGAAAAATGACCCATGAAGGTCATCTATCAAGGTCAAACTAGTTCTGGAAAATGACTACTTCGTGCTATCACACATATAATCGAGTGGTACCCCAAAATGGTCACATACCTTCAGGAACGATCCAGGAATTATCATTGGGGAACTTGGTCTCTGGAGGGACGTCAATTCTTTGGAGTGGCGCCTCTTGCTGAAAACTTCGGGGGGGGGGGAGGGGTGCAATCAAGCGCAATGAAATGGCGCCTTTGACAGGAAATACACCGTACTATTACACATATGGCCCGGTGCGGGGCAACCCAAAATTATCACTTACTTTTGACCAAACGTCATAAAGACATCAATCGAACAGTCATAACAGACATCAAACGAAAGCCCGTGATGTCTTCGCGTCGGCCGCTGAAAATGACTAATCAAGGTCATCTATCAAGGTCAAACCAGTTGTGGAAAATGACTACGTCGTGCTATCATGTAGCTAGGCGCAGGGTAACTCAAAATGGTCATTTGCTTTTGCACCAAATACCATGAGCGGTCACTAAACCAAAACCTCCTATCATTATATTCAACAGTCATTGAATGGTGTGCTGGGAAAGCGAATTGGTAATCTTAGAGCGAATGTAGAACGGCAATATTTTATAAGTTTCCGTTTGCTTTAGCTTCGTTAAGGTTTGCCCAGGGAGCAATATTTGGCAGGGAAAGCATTAGTTGTATCTTTTTGATATACTGCACATCCGAAAGTTCCCGATAACCAAGGAGGCAAAGCCAAAGCACGGAGGAAGCCAAAGCAAGTCCGTCGCGGCCAAATGGAGCCCTCCCATAATCCCATAATAGAGTGAAAAAAGTAGAGGTTGAAGTATAGAAATGTACACCTACCGATCAGTATGACCCCGTCGATGATGACCACAAACGCCACGCTGCTGCTGCAGTTGAACAACTAAAACGGTTGACGTCATATGAAGGCTTGTTTTATGTCAGTGAAGCAATAGCCGAACATTCCGTGAAAAATACTGTTGCTTAGCATGAATGCACGTAAATCCCTTTTTATTGTAGCATCAACGTCTAAAATACCATTTTCTTGATTTGCAATGTACAAAATCGGTGCTGCATTGTCATGCTGGCCGGCCATCTAAGTCTCTCCCTCTCGGCAACTACTTGCAATGGTTATTCTGTGATAAGTGCCTCAATATTGTGCGACTTCGTAGCATTTAGCTCCTCGTTTACAGAGCACTCGCTTTCCGGCCAGAATCGGCGCCGATTGGCAGGTGTACCGGTGCGCCTCCGCACAACCTCAGGTCGGCCGACAGCAGAAGTGTCACGTGACAGAAGCACCAGGAGAATTCCCAGGCGGTCGGGAACGCAATTAGGAAACTATGGCCAAGTTTTCGATGACGCCTCAGCGGTGACAGTCGAACTCCTGCACTTGAACAACACAACTTCAACACAACTTCAACACAACTTCAACACACAACTTCACAACACAACTTCAACACAACTTCACAACACAACTTCAACGTGCTAGGTGTTTTGGCAGGCACTGCACTAAAGAGAGCCTGATGCCGAGTTCATCATAGGGCAGCCTAAGCCGAGGAATCTAGCTGTGCTCCTCTCAACCTCTCAGTCCCTCCGAGTCCTTCTCCGCCTCTCTCAGTTCTTCTCGGTCTCCCTGCATGCCTCTCCATGTGTCTCTCCGTGTCTCTCTGTCTCACTCCGTGCGTCTCTCCATGTCTCTCTCCGTGTATCTCTCAGTCTGTCCGTCCGTCTGTCCGCCCGTCCGTCCGTCCATTTGTCCTTCCGTCCGTGCCCCGTTCATCTGCCCGCCCGTTACTCGTCCGTCTGGCCGTCTGGCCGTCCGTCAGTCCGTCTGCCAGTCCGTCCGTCCGTCCGTTTGTGGGCTGCCTGTCTGCCTGTCTGTCCGTATTCTTCATATTTTATCGTCCATCTATCTCCATCACAGTCCCTGTCTCCACCTCTGCCTATATCTCCCTCTTTCTCGCTGTGTTTCTCTTCGCTCGCTGCACCGCATCACTGTCGCTTTAACTCTTGACTGAAGTTGAATTAGAATAGTATGGTATGCCATCGTTTCAATGGAGTATCAAATTGCACCTCTTACTTTCACTAGGCCTAGCTTAACCTGCATATCACAGTGTTCTTATGAATAAGCACGAGTAGCTACAACGACCCTGTGCTTATCTTCAGACTTCGTTGGGCCTCCAAGCCTCACTTTTACAGCGGGAACCGTAGTTTATCAAATCAACCAGGTCTTTTAGTTGGGTGCGACTTGTGACCTTCGCCACAGATTAAATTTAAGTGAGCAAACAATGAGGTCAGCAAGCTAACGTCATGCAGGGTGTCCACACCCATCGATTTCACAGTCACGAGTTTGTTATGGGCTGAAGAATTTAACCCCCCGGGCAGATGTTGGCACTTTCCCCAGCTTCCCTGACGCCTAACCAATCGAGGCTATCAGCATACCTATTGAAGCGCTTTGTGTGAAGTGGGTGCTACCGTAATCTCTTCCACATTCCGTATCAACATACTAAGAATCACATGCTCGATAGCGAGTGTGCTTCACATGAAGCAGTGCTGGACAACATTAGTCGCCACAGAGATGAAAGACGGCGCTCTGCCGTAGGTAGTCGCATTTGTGCATCCGCATCACGCTACATCCTGGCGGGCGGCCAAAAATGCCCTGCTGCGGCCACGATCGATGACTTCACGTCATCGTCATCGTTCTGCACCAACCAGCATGGCTGATGCGCCCACGAACGAAAACAAGTCCAATCATTCTGCACGATTCGCCATCATCCTGAGCCACACGGGCCTCCAGATGTCCGGATGTCACGCACTTCGTAGTTTGCAATCGGCACAAGCAGACGCAAGGTAATATTTTAAGTAGATTACATCCCATTTGCAAGCACTATTGTAGGGCATGAAAATACATCATCAGCAATAATTCGCGGGCATGCAGTAATGCAGTTTGCAGAAGAGAAAATGCCCTCCAGACGGTGCTCATAACCGGTTTCAATGAAGTTACGGCAACAGAGTGACGGCACTAAAAGATCATCTCGGACGCCAGGCTGTCATGCTAGCATGCAAAGTACATTCATGAGCAGCTACACGAAGGATAACTACCCCATTTGGAGACCGTAGCTGTCTGCCTTGAATAAGCGGCAAAACCGCCGCTATTGTGCCAAGAGAGCAAATGAGGTCCAATGTATGCATGGACATAAAGGAATCCTGTTTTTTGTGCTTGTTAACAGGTGAATACTCCCATAACTATGGTCGAGAGGCAGCCGTTTACTTTCCCGCCAAAATTAAGCAGTCGATGCATACGTGCATGGGACCGGCTGACCACTGGACAAGAGACTTTGTTGAAAAGGTGGTTTTGACATACGAATGTGACCCGCGGCCCGTGGCCTAAGACCGAAACAGTCAGCATAGAACCCGGCAGCATAATATAGGTCACGGACACACCTCATATATACGGGGTGTGCACAGACAACTGAAGTGAAACTCGCCCGATGCAGCACGAAGGTCACCAAGTCGGCCATCCCCGACACATCGATATTCAATTTGCCATGTGCAACTGTTTCCACTGTTCATCGGCCACCCACCGGCGGACACGAGCGCCACACACATCGGACAGCTTTGCCAAGGTCGTGGAGATGAACATGGAGGTGATGCGAAAAATGCGTCTTGAGGGAGGTGAAGCCTCTTGACACGGTGCTTAAATCAGCAAATGCCTTTCATGCGAATCACGTAGAATACTTCAGCAGAGTGACGCAGATTATGTGGCGCTGTGGTCTGAGACCACGAGCGATCTGGACGAGTTCATGTGTGGGGGGAGGCGCGAGAGAGACACTGGGGGGTGGGGGTGGGGGAGACTTGTCGACGTCATCCAGTCGCAGTATCACCTTCACTGCGAATGAGAGCAGAGCATATATCAACCAAATATATCTCGAGCTATTCTAAAACTTGCGGAGGTTCGAACACCCAGACGAATTTTCGATCGCCTAAACCTGCGGATGATTGGCTGCCTGTGATCTACGGATGTTCCATGATCTAAAGCATGCAGGTTTTCCCTGACAATTGGACGTTTTGATCATTAGAACGTAATTATTAGAGAGTTCGATTGTTGGGTCGCTTCACTGTTTTGTATTCGGTATTTGGTGCCGAGCGATTCGTCTGTATTTTAAGCACGCAAGAAGTGTGTACGTGTGGACTTTTTGCCATGGACGTAAGAGTATTAGTGATCTTGACTTTTCTTCGTTTTCCTCGGTGAACCCATCGGAATGATCAGTAGGAATTTTCTACCTGTTCGCATCCTAGTTTATTGCACATTTTGTATCTTTAGACGTACCTTGTGTGCTTATCCCGCAATGATGAGGTATATTCATGTGAATATACAGCCAAGTGCGTCGCCTCAAATCAGGGCTGAATGTCAAGCATGTTACTGAAACTGAAATAATACCTTTAATCAGCAGCACTGGAGCATAATCAGCGATCAAAAGCGCTGCCTTTGCTTGTTCATCACATTAATCGGGTCAAAGACGTCAGCAAAAGGATCCAAGGTCAGACTATTGGGCGTGATTAAAGCTGCCCGGTTTTGTGCGTCGAAAACATGACAATCGATCCATGGGATCTCCATGTGCCGATGCTATGCGACATAGTGGAACACCCAGTTGAAGTCTGTATGATTGTGCGCACTGACTCCCCGCTCCCTAGAGAACACACACATGACATACACAATCAAGGTGTTCCATTGCGTCCCATAGTATCAGAGTATGGAAATATCGTGGATCTCCCACCTTACACAAAAGCTAACCTGCAAAATGGCATTGATATTACCGCCAAAACTACCGCATGGTAGGATATACTAAGCGAGCGAGAAAGCGAAAAATATACTTCGCCAGCGAGAAAGTGTGCGCGAATGATTGGTTGGTTATTGGTTTTACGACACGTCGACCGTTGAGTCATATAGCGTCGCCAATCTCTCACGCCGATTGGTCGCGGGCGAAGAGTAGCGACAGGTGAGACTCGAACCCACAATCTTTCGATTGTGAGACGAGCATCTTACCCCTAGACCACTCGTCCCCGTGTGTGCGCGAATGACCTCGCGCTGAAATGAAATTTTTCGACGCACACTCCGCGACAGACTTGCGTCGCTCCGCTCAGTGCCCAATGCAAGAACAGACAAGGATAAACGTCCTAGTGCAAACTGGGGGCATCCAGCATATGCTTCGTTTCAAATCGAACGTGCTTTGCATTGATGTGCAATTATTATGCGTCGCGCGCCTACGATGATTTTTATAAGGGCACCTTCAAAAATTATGAAACAGCCTAAAACTGCCAAGCGGTAAGTTCGCTTTTTCATGTGACTCCTAATGATGGCCTAGTGCCAAAACGAACATCGGTTTCCCACCAATATCATATTTTCGCTTTGTAGCACTAAAATAGCTCCTCTGACACAAAGAAGAATGTCTGTCGTCACTTTCCTGCCGCACCAAACAATATACAATTTGGAGCTAATACACTTCCCTTGCTCAACTGCAGCACCATTCATGCTCTAGCTAGACCAGCTTCGCGTGCGAAAAAGCAAAGCCGGGAGCCATAATCGGAATATTTTAGCAACAAATGGCCGCATCAATATGGGGCGGGCGTATCTTCTCCGATAATCCAACGTCAAGTCGTACGAAACCACATCCGGTGGGCCGCGCCATGCCTGTGACGGAGGACCCCGCGGCGGTGCCCACGAGAGAGCAACGCCGTCATGTGTGTCCAGAACCGAGGCCAGAGCGCAAAAACCAGATCAGTTACGAGCTACACGTGAAGGCCGCTGCGTACAGCTTCACTGCGCACATGTTTTCTTCAGAAGCGGAGGGAGAATAAGTGTACGACGTAGATGGTGTGCTATTCAGGCGCGTTCCCTGAACTAAATTATGCATATTGTTCGTTATTCGTTGTTCAACACCAACCGACGTCAAATGGGTAATTCAAAGTCTTAATGTGAAAAGTCTTAATTTTACATGCCCATAGCAAGGCACTTTATCGCCACTTACGGCCATAATTAATTACCAACCAGAAGCAAGCCAGAGTCTCCGGTTCGCCAGGCCATACCTAAGCATGGCTGGAGCCAAAGGTGGTCCACCGACAGGCGACACATTCCGATACTCTACTCAGGTGCCGAAACTCCAACACAAATAGCAGCTCAATTTCTGATCAATATGTTAACATGCTCAGCATGTTTCAGCTCGGTAGCCAAATACACACACGATGCCTCTTCCCTGAACGTCTGTCCGTCTGTCTGTCTGTCTGTCATGTCATGTCTGTCTGTCCGTCCGTCCGTCTGTCCGTCCGTCTGTCTGTCTGTCTGTCTGTCTGTCTGTCTGTCTGTCTGTCTGTCTCTCTGTCTGTCTGTCTGTCATGTCATATCTGTCTCTGTCATGTAAATGGAGAGCTCTTCACGATTGGCTGCATGTCCAACACAATGAGCCAATTCAGACTTGGTTCGTCATCAACTCCGAATCCTTACACGTCAAATGAGCTGAGCTAGGTCAGTTCGTTCGATTCGCCGTGAAGGTCAATGCGGTGAAATTGCGTTCGGACGTCTGGTCGGGGATGTTAGGATCGATTGGAGGGATTTGCCCTGGACTGCCAGAGCACAGCGTGGATTTGTGTATTCGTACACATTGCTGGTGCCGATTTCACTGCGATTATATCAGATTTGATATCACTTGAACAAAATGTTTCGATTTGGATCGAATTTGGGACTCAACCTGAAGCTACAGTGATGCTTTGCTCTCTATCGCAGATCAATTATGTCCATCAGATTGGGTGTGAACTGTCATTCTGGTCGACAATTGATTTGGATTAGATGTGGATTGGTCTCCACGGATCCGGATTGCATTGGATCAATGCATTTCAATCCATGCTGTGCCCTATGTGTGACTGCACCCTGCTGTCCAGCGTCCATCGCTTTCACATTTCCTGTACTTGGTGATGGAGTGGGGCATGCATTGCAATATCCCGTAAGCGGACGATTTATTTTCCGGTCAGCGTCTGTCGGCGACTCTGGCCGTCCTGAGCGGCGTCAGTCGCCGTGGGGGCCACAGAGCACCTACCGAGACCGTCTCTGGCCGTCCTGAGCGGCGTCAGTCGCCGTGGGGGCCACAGAGCACCTACAGAGACCGTCTCTGGCCGTCCTGAGCGGCATCAGTCGCCGTGGGGGCCACAGAGCACCTACCGAGACCGTCTCTGGCCGTCCTGAGCGGTGTCAGTCGCGGTGGGGGCCACAGAGCACCTACAGAGACAGTCTCTGGCCGTCCTGAGCGGCGTCAGTCGCGGCGAGAGGTCGCAGCGCACCTCCCGGGACCGACCGCGGGCGCTTCATCCGTCATTCTCAACGCCAGCGGTCAGAAGTTTGATGTCTGACGGCTGGAACACCGACCCGAACGCCGATAATATATCGCCAGCTCTGACCGCGCCCCGGATCATCGGCCGCGCTGCCTGGGCAGAGGTCGGTCACGCCGGCAGCCTGGTCGGGAGTCAGTGGTCCGGCAGTCAATGGTACGATAGTCAGTGGTCCGACAGTCAATGGTACGGCAGTCAATGGTCCGGTAGTCAATGGTCGTCGACAGTCAGTAGTCCGGTAGTCATGGTTCGACAGTCAGTGGTCCAACAGTCAGTGGTTCGACAGTCAGTGGTCCGGCAGTCAGTGGTCCGGCAGTCAGTGGTCCGGTAGTCAATGGTCGTCGACAGTCAGTAGTCCGGTAGTCATGGTTCGACAGTCAGTGGTCCGACAGTCAGTGGTCCGGCAGTCAATGGTCCGATAGTCAGTGGTCCGACAGTCAATGGTACGGAAGTCAATGGTCCGGTAGTCAATGGTCCGACAGTCAGTGGTCCAACAGTCAGTGGTCCGACAGTCAGTGGTCCGGCCGTCAATGGTCCGGCAGTCAATGGTCCGGCTGCCGATGGTCCGGCCGGCTGGGTTGACGCGCCAACTGCGCTATGGTTCGTGTCATCGCCAAATAACCGCCTAATGCAGCGACTGCACGACGAGCGGTTTACTGTTTATTGTTTATTGGGTGGCTTACTACACACTTTATGCACGGTCACGGCTAATGGTCCACAGTGTTTCGCCGGTGGGCGGTGGGGTTGGGAAGTGTCCCGAGCGGTGCGAGTGTTGAAACCCGGGACCTTGGTATACAGAGGTCAACACCTTGACCACTCGTGCACCCCGGCCCCTGCACGACGAGCGGGTTGGCCGGCGCGGCGGCGCGGCGGCGCGGCGCGGCGCGAGGGCGGTCGGCTCTGGCTCTGGCTCCGGCTCTGGCTCTGGCTCTCAATCCACCGCCACGCGTGCACCGGTCGCGGTGGACCGGAGGCGCGCCGTTCGGGTCGCTGCCGGGTCGGAGTCGTTCGGCGGCCGTCGACGTCGACGCGGACGGTCGCCGGCGCGGTCGGATGTGATCGGCGCGCCTGACCGCGCCGGATGTCACACGCGTCGGCGAGCTGGAACAGGAACACGAACGGCGGCCCGACCGAGTCGATTGACGAGGCAGACGACGACCGCGGACCGATAACGAGCCGGGTCTCGACGGCTGAGCCGGCCGGTCGGCTCGCGTCGACGCCGACGGCCCACCCGGTCACGTGACTGCGTCGGCACGAGCCGCGGCCCGGCGCCGATCGCGTGTTCATCACCGCGGCCCGCCGTCAGCCGTCGCACGCATTAGTCGCCGAGCGGCGTGCTGGCGACGGCGACCGCCGCCAAACGGACGCGACCACATGCGCATGCGCGTACACGGTCGCGATATGGGCCAGCAGTGGTGCTTGCTCCACCTAGCCACGGCCGTCTGCACCTAGCTACAGGCGTCTGTACTTAGCCACAGCCGTCTGCACCCATTCACAGCCGTCTGCACCAGCCGTCTGCACCCAGCCACAGCCGTCTGCATCTAGTCACAGCCGTCCGCACCTAGTCACAGCCGTCTTCACCCAGCCACAGCCGTCTGTACTCAGCTGCAACCGTCTTCACCCAGCCACAGCCGTCTTCACCCAGCCACAGCCGTCTTCACCCAGCCACAGCCGTCTGCACTCAGCCACAGCCGTCTTCACCCGGCCACAGCCGTCTTCACCCGGCCACAGCCGTCTTCACCCAGCCACAGCCGTCTTCACCCGGCCACAGCCGTCTTCACCCGGCCACAGCCGTCTTCACCCAGCCACAGCCGTCTTCACCCAGCCACAGCCGTCTGCACTCAGCCACAGCCGTCTGCACCTAGCCGTGGAGCGCGGAAGCGACCACCGCGACAACTGTCCAGCCGGTGCTTGGGCAAGTGCCGCGCTTGACACACATGATTCTGTTTGAACACAGTATAAAAAGCCTGACACCATACACAGCGGTGCATGATCCCTCCTCCTCCCGCCATATGCTGCATGCTACTGCTGACACGCGGCGGTCGGCGTGGGAGGCCGTGTGGACAACTCAGTCTTTGCCAGCACGGTAATGCTCCCTCAGTGCTCTGAGAGGAGAAAGCCATGTGCCGGCGCCCTGGCAATGTTCACCAAATTTCCCCTGGGTCACTCCTCCACCACAAAATTAGATTGCGGAGGACTAAAGTAAACTAATCTCTATCAAGGCAGTCTGAACACTAGGGAGACGGTACCTCCATACCCACCGCATTCAGCACTTTGACCCAGACATATACACACTTTAGCGTAATGCTCCTCTGAAAGTAAATATACACTGGCCTCGCCTTTGCTTCAAAAGCACGCTAGATTTATAGGCGGCGTAAATGACCTTGATGGTGCGGTGCGCCTTTTAGCTCACTATCACCCTCATATATAAGCCATCTTAAGCATGCATAAACCGCACGCAAGCGGGCATATCCACATAGACAGGCAAAATCTGACAGCAGCGATGACTTTGTTTCCAAATGAAAATAAATACGACATTGAACGTGAAAAGCCACGGTGTTGTTCTAATTTTGCTACCAGCGATGGCACTGTCAGGCGCCAATACCACTGTGACGGACATTAGTGCCGTCACTACTATGCTCACTACTCGTGCACTCAGGCGGAATATGCTGTCGCCGATCCTGCAGGTCGATTCTGCTGCTGCAATATCCGTCAGGCTTCATCACACTTCAATGCGCGCCGCACGGCACTTTTTCTCCAAGCCACGCGTCATTTGCGCACCTTCACTGCGCCTAACTTAGGTTCAGCGGGTTTTTCAGCGTCGTGTGGAATTCGCCACGTGCTGCAATAGCTGGGACCCCGCCGGGAAAGAAGCGGGCGGCAGCGACTGGTCGAGGTGGTCGCCGCCGCGTCGCCGCCGCCGGTACAAAGGCGCCGGCGGACTGATGACGCGAGCGGCGACAGGGCCGAGCAAGCCGGATGATGCATGGGCGGATGAAGCCGTTGCTGGCTGTCGGCGTTTGGGAATCTAGGACCGCACATAGGAGCGCCGGGAATATTCGACCGGCATGCCCATCGCTGCAACGGACTGGCCTGGATGTTGCCGTGGACGATGCGCTCGGTGTGGGCTTCTGTATGCTCTCGAATCCTAACGAATTGTGGTCGGGTCGAAATATTGCACTATGGTTTCGATGAATGTGTCTATCTCATGTTCCTCCGCCGCGAAACGGCGATTGAAGCAAATATTATTTAAGGCATGGCTACATCTATCCGCCTGCCTCTCCTCTCGTTCTCCATCTTGCTTCTCCTCCCGCTCTCGCTCTCGCTCTCCCTCTTCCTCTGCTCCTTCTCTCCCCTCCCTTTTCTCGAGGTGCAGAAGAAACAACTGTTTCATTGAGCTGAGCTACATATTGGTGAACACCACACTATCTCACGCTACCTGGCTGTCAAATCATCGGCCACAAAGAGGTGTGCGGCCCAGCATGAGCCGGGCTGGGCCGGGCTATTGAAAATAGACCTGTCATTACTTCGCCACAGCCTGATACGACTTGGAATCAATAGCACCAGGTGTCTCCTCTGCCTAAATCCAGCCTCCTAGCTATGTGATGACCATTGCAGGGCTCCAAACACCGGGTTAATGCCAGCGTTGCTGGCTGACATGCACATGCAGGCAAGGACCTACACGCGTCGGCCGAACAGCAGCTGACCGTGAGGGCGTCACCTTGAGGCGTAGCTAATTCGCATCCACAGGTGAACCGATGCCGTGCGGCCACAAGTTGAATGTTTCAGATTGGGCGATTTGTTGCGAAGATGGCCTCAGGGAATACCCCCCCCCCCCGGGCGCTTGTGGGGCGAGGTGACTGGACAGCCGGGCCGGTCTCGGGCCCGTGGACGTTGGCTGGCGTCGGCGTGGCCGGGGGCGCCGCAGAGGTACGCGAATTGCTTATCGGGATCAATGCCTTGCCGGCGGAAACATGCGGTAGGCCTCGGCGCCAAGCCACACCACACTCTGAAGTATCTGTTGAAAGGCAAATCGTGTCGCGAACCCGTGTCGTCGACGCCGACGACGGTTGGGGTCGCTGCCGGGGTGCCCAGACCAATGCTCAGAGCCACAACGACCGCTGGGGTCGCTGCCAGCCTGCCTTAGAGTATATATAGAATATACAGAATACTCATAGCCATGGCGACCTTTCTGGTTGCTGCCGGGGTGCCCGGACCAATGCTCAGAGCCACGGCGATGGTTGGGGTCGCTGTCAGGCCTTAGGTATATATAGCCCGGACACAATACTCAGAGCCACGGCGACGGTTGGGTTCGCTGCCAGGATGCCCAGACCAATACTCAGAGCCACGGCGACGGTTGGGGTCGCTGCCAGGATGCCCAGACCAATACTCAGAGCCACGGCGTGGTTGGGTCGCTGCCGTGGTGCCCGGACCAACACTCAGAGTCACGGCGTGGTCGAGTCGCTGCCGTGGTGCCCGGACCAATACTCAGAGCCACGGCGACGGTTGGGTTCGCTGCCAGGATGCCCAGACCAATACTCAGAGTCACGGCGATGGTTGGGGTCGCTGCCGGGGTGCCCAGACCAATACTCAGAGCCACGGCGACGGTTGGGTTCGCTGCCAGGATGCCCAGACCAATACTCAGAGTCACGGCGATGGTTGGGGTCGCTGCCGGGGTGCCCGGACCAATACTCAGAGTCACGGCGATGGTTGGGGTCGCTGCCGGGGTGTCCCAGACCAATACTCAGAGCCACGGCGACGGTTGGGTTCGCTGCCAGGATGCCCAGACCATACTCAGAGCCACGGCGATGGTTGGGGTCGCTGCCGGGGTGCCCGGACCAATACTCAGAGTCACGGCGACGGTTGGGGTCGCTGCCGGGATGCCCAGACCAATACTCAGAGCCACGGCGATGGTTGGGGTCGCTGCCGGTGCCCAGACCAATGCTCAGAGCCACGGCGATGGTTGGGGTCGTTGCCGGGGTGTCCAGACCAATACTCAGAGTCACGGCGATGGTTGGGGTCGCTGCCGGGGTGTCCAGACCAATACTCAGAGTCACGGCGATGGTTGGGGTCGCTGCCAGGATGCCCAGACCAATACTCAGAGTCACGGCGATGGTTGGGGTCGTTGCCAGGGTGTCCAGACCAATACTCAGAGCCACGGCGATGGTTGGGGTCGCTGCCAGGATGCCCAGACCAATACTCAGAGCCACGGCGATGGTTGGGGTCGCTGCCAGGATGCCCAGACCAATGCTCAGAGCCACGGCGATGGTTGGGGTCGCTGCCAGGATGCCCAGACCAATACTCAGAGCCACGGCGACGGTTGGGGTCGCTGCCAGGATGCCCAGACCAATACTCAGAGTCACGGCGATGGTTGGGGTCGTTGCCGGGGTGCCCAGACCAATACTCAGAGCCACGGCGATGGTTGGGGTCGCTGCCGGGGTGTCCAGACCAATACTCAGAGTCACGGCGATGGTTGGGGTCGCTGCCGGGGTGCCCAGACCAATACTCAGAGTCACGGCGATGGTTGGGGTCGCTGCCAGGATGCCCAGACCAATACTCAGAGTCACGGCGATGGTTGGGGTCGCTGCCGGGGTGCCCAGACCAATACTCAGAGTCACGGCGATGGTTGGGGTCGTTGCCGGGGTGCCCAGACCAATACTCAGAGCCACGGCGATGGTTGGGGTCGCTGCCGGGGTGCCCGGACCAATACTCAGAGCCACGGCGATGGTTGGGGTCGCTGCCGGGGTGCCCGGACCAATACTCAGAGCCACGGCGATGGTTGGGGTCGCTGCCGGGGTGCCCGGACCAATACTCAGAGCCACGGCGATGGTTGGGGTCGCTGCCGGGGTGTCCGGACCAATACTCAGAGTCACGGCGATGGTTGGGGTCGCTGTCGGGGTGTCCAGACCAATACTCAGAGTCACGGCGTGGTCGAGTCGCTCAAGCAGCCTACTAAGGCGTGCTCTAGAGGTGACGGCACCCGCTACAGCGGGAGATACGCGAGTTTGAAGCATTCCTGCAGCCTGGTCATGTTGCCGAGTAAACTTCGGGCAGTGTGATGGTGCTGTTCACTAAGCATTTGCCGGGACAGGGAAGATGTCAGGCCGTCGGCTGGTTCTCAACTTGGCTGTTCGTGAACGAGTGGCAACATAATTATGCAGTTTGGATTATCTACGCATGCTTCATTTGACATGCTTCAGGAGAATCGTATAATCATCTACCCAATGTTCTGAATTAATGGTGTCATAGTGACGTAATGTTCGCATATTCTGGACATATCTATGGAGCGATTGTACAGCACCTAATTGTCCGATAAATTCGAATCACTGGATTTCCCCAGGAAGCCATTTCAATTTCATTCAGCACGATGACCACAATGCAAGGAAGTCTTGTGAACATATGGATATAGCAATGGCTTTTCAATTCCCGCTCCCAATTTCTCCCAACCGTTTCGATCTAGGTCAGTGGTGCGGCCTCTTGTCGTCCTCAGACCCACAAATAATGTTATCTCAGCATCATGCGGAATGTAATTGTTGTAATCAAGGATACAATTTTACCTCATGTTCACACGAACGAGCTTGCTTTGGTACAGATGAGCTCTTCTATATATTGGTACATGGGTGTCTAAGATATTCATGTAGCCAATTGGTTGCCTCAACACCACTCAGTTTCAATGGCATGAGTGACAGCAGGCTTGTACCAATTCAAAACCCTTACTTTCGTTTGAAGCCGGATGTAATGCTTTAGGGTTAAAACCGATGTCAACTTGATAATCAACACATCTATTCCAAAGTGCATTCAGATACAAATTTGATACATCATCGATTTAACATTACTTAAATTGGGTGCATTACTTGAAAATTATATAATTTAGACGTGCTTGAGCTTCGATGATCTATAATCAATAAAAGTTCACAGGAGCTAATGTTAAGATTTAGGGTGCAATATCTGATCTCTCCCACCCTTTGTGAAAAAGGAAGGCTGCAAAATAACTCAGCGAATGCCAGGTACGGGCGGAGCGTGAGAGCAAGCTAGAGATGAGTATGAATCTCCAAATCTGAGAAGTCTTAGCCTTGTGCCTTTAATCCCGTACGGTAAACATTGTCCGGCTTCTTCTAGCGATCATCTGAACGCCGCTGGTCCCTCTCCACATTACAAAGAAAGACGTCCTGGCCATGGACCATGGACAATGGAGAGAGAGAGAGAGAGAGAGAGAGAGAGAGAGAGAGAGAGAGAGAGAGAGAGAGAGAGAGAGAGAGATATATATATATATATATATATATATATATATATATATATATATATATATATATATATATATATATATATATATATATATATATATATATATATATATATATATATATATATATATATATATATATATATATATATATATATATATATATATATATATATATATATATATATATATATATATATATATATAGAGAGAGAGAGAGAGAGAGAGAGAGAGAGAGAGAGAGAGAGAGAGAGAGAGAGAGAGAGAGAGAGAGAGAGAGAGAGAGAGAGAGAGAGAGAGAGAGAGAGAGAGAGAGAGAGAGAGAGAGGAGAGAGAGAGAGAGAGAGAGAGAGAGAGAGAGAGAGAGAGAGAGAGAGAGAGAGAGAGAGAGAGAGAGAGAGAGAGAGAGAGAGAGAGAGAGAGAGAGAGAGAGAGAGAGAGAGAGAGAGAGAGAGAGAGAGAGAGAGAGAGAGAGAGAGAGAGAGAGAGAGAGAGAGAGAGAGAGAGAGAGAGAGAGAGAGAGAGAGAGAGAGAGAGAGAGAGAGAGAGAGAGAGAGAGAGAGAGAGAGAGAGAGAGAGAGAGAGAGAGAGAGAGAGAGAGAGAGAGAGAGAGAGAGAGAGAGAGAGTATGTGATACTCGTGTTCGTTACAAACGCAATAGTGTCCTACGTGCTCGACTGAATTGATTGCACTGCTTCGGGTGCAATTAATTATTGCAGCCCAGGGCATTGCAGGTGAAACTTCAACACGGTCGTTCTGTTGCATTCCTAGCGTTCGAGCAGTGAACTTTGGTTAGAAGTAATAATGGGCAAGCCATCTTGAACGTACAGTTTGTTGTAAGCAGCACTTCTATTTCCAATGTATCCAACTAAGGAATTAAGGAGCACAATACTTAAGAGCAACAGTAGCACCTCAATATATCTATGCGCTTCACATTGGTAGATTCTGCATCTGTAGACTAAAACTATTATGTCGCATTTCCTTTTGCTAGCATTATCATGACCAGCGGAATCAGCAAGACTGCAATGGTGCCAGAGGAAGTCATTTTAATGAGAGCGTTAATTACCGAACTACAGCTTCAGTAGAACGGAACCACCGGTGGCCAACATTACATCATTCAAGTCTGGGAGCGGCTTCAGTACAACGGAACCACCGGCAGCCAGCACCGCATCAGACAAACCCGGGGATGGCTCCAGCGTCGGTACTCTGTCATATCAGTCAAGCCTGGGGATGGCTCCAGCGTCGGTACTCTGTGATCTAGTGATGGTCAACTGCCTTTCAGCCTTCACTTGTGGCGAAAGCTGCCCACGAAGATGAGGAAGGGAGAGACGGTCGTGCTCCATCTCCCGACAACGACCGAAGGAAAAGTCAAATGTCGTCGCATAGCAGAAATTGTTCCACAGATTATCCCAGGGAAAGCAGCATCACAAAATCCGCCACTATATCTAGCATTATCTGTTTGCTGCACTGGAACTGCGTCACAAGAAGATTCGGATGATATGCCCCTCATCATGCACTTTTATTGGACACCACGAATTTTGTCACTGAATGGAGTATAATGAAGCGGCGTACCATGCTGTCCTCCAGAGTTTACCGTGACGGAATACCTGATAGTTAAATGCACACTACGCATCACATAAGCCCAGGGAAGTGGCGGTTTAACTAACAGTGGCTACGCCTCAGGCGACAGAGCACCGTCCAATGGGCCGCACACTGCCGTCCACAGGCCACCAGGGACCCTGTCCCACCCTGCTCACCGTCCAATGGGCCGTCCACTGCCGTCCACAGCCCACCAGGGACCCTGTCCCACCCTGCTCACCGTCCAATGGGCCGTCCACTGCCGTCCACAGCCCACCAGGGACCCTGTCCCACCCTGCTCACCGTCCAATGGGCCGTCCACTGCCGTCCACAGGCCACCAGGGACCCTGTCCCATCCTGCTCACCGTGCAATGGGCCGCATATGATCGGTCCCCACCGTCAGAGACCTTGGCACACCATGCTCCATCTTTATCGCGACTTTGTCGGGAAAACAGGGTGAAAGTTACCCATTAAGTTTCAAACGTCGCTTTAAATGATGGACTATAACTAGACACCTCAATGTAGAAGAAATGCCGGGCTGCGATGTTAGAGATTCATCAGATGGAAGTTTATCGGAAAGCTTTTCCAATGGCCACGTTCAGAATACTTTTTTTTGGTGTGCATGGTGAAATAATTGGACGACTTGACCCGCTCTTGGGAGGGAACGATGTCCGGGTCACGAGCTCTGATACCATTCTTCCGAATACCCTTCAGCGTCACCAATCAAGAAGAATGAGGACGTCCTATCTTGGAGAGCGAGAACTGTTTGCTGTTTGTTTGTTGTTTGTTTGTTGTCTGTTTGTTTGTTGAGTAAACAACTGTTTGCTGTTTGTTGAGAGGAGAATTACCTGGTTTGCTTGAGTGAGGCCCTGTGTGACTCGGCCTCTTGCGTCTGTGGTAAAATTGCTGTGTAACAATCGGGCACCTCAGGTTGGATATATATATTTATAGGCGATCATGAAAAGCCACCAAAGGCTCATATTAAGTAAAATAGAACCACACATTGGTCTGCTATATTTGGGGCATGGACCTTTTTCGGAGACAGAGTACATACACACAGACATTTTGCGCACAGGATTTGTAGCACGTGCTTTATGCATGAGACCGTCCACTAGTATTGGCGAAAGGGTTTTAGTTATCACCTAAGTTCAAGTATCGGCTATGTTTAAATACTAACCATAACAACAGACATTGCAACAAAAACATGTGATGCGACACGAGCAGCGTAATAATGTTGGTCGCTCGCCCACACATTCCCTATAAATATCCCCTATGCATCTCTATGGATACATATATCCATGATATACGTGGTGTGTTCAAATAGTCATGATAACTTTTGCTTAATTATAATTTTTACTAGCAGCGGTCTCTCTGGACACAAATTACTGGCATGGTTGTCTGCCTCGTAGCGGTCTCCCGGACACGAAGTACTGGCATGGTTGTCTGCCTGGCAGCGGTCTCTCCGGACACGAAGTACTGGCATGGTTGTCTGCCTAGCAGCGAGCATCTGCCTTTCCGGACACAGAGGGGGCGGCCGACCAGCTGTCCGGAGAGCCAGGCATCCGACCACCCGCCATCAGCGATCGATGAACAGCGCGGCCAGCACCCACCCACTCCCTCCCCAGACTTTGACAGGCCTGGACGATCAACAGTGCATACCGATTTGCAAATTCTAGCCGCGGAAACAAGCGGTGGGTGCCGGTCTGCGGATGTGTGACAACGAAGCGGTTTAGTTCTGGTTGTGCACCAGGTATTGCAAACAGAATTGGGGGCATGCAATCACACCGAAATTCCATTTTGCAAGTCCCAGGCGAACTAACGAGCCAACAGTTGCCACCGGATTCCAAACCTGGCCCAATGAATGCCAACGCGCAACCACGTTCATCTTCATCAAACTTGTGTTCAATGTCTGTTCCTGGCGTGCGGCAAGCTACCCAAAGCGTGGCGTGGCAAAATTGGCTGCAAAATGCAGGAGCAATTCGATCTGGAATCCTGATGTTCTCCCACTTTCGGTGCCTATGTCCGCCTCCATCAAAGACTAACTATAGAAACGGAACTGACGTCACAAGCAGTCAACTGCAGTTGTCCGAGATGAACACATGTACGTATATACATATATGCATACAGGCTGCAGGTGTGAGCACGGCAGACACTGCGGGTGCGACGTGCCACCCCCGCCGGCGCGAGTGTTGAGCCGTCGGCCGGCCGCGCGCCGCCGCCGTCGCGTCGGTGGGCCGTGCCGACGGCGGACGCGCCGCGGCATCACCGGCCGGCCAGTAGGTGGTGCGCACGGCGGCCGCCGTGTGCTCCAGCGCGGCGCGCGTCCGTGCCGATCTGCCGCCTGTGCGGACCGTGCCAGAGACCTCGCGGCCGGGTCGCCGAGGTGTGGCGAGTCGCCATGTGGCAGCCGTGGCTGCTCGTGTGCTCGGCGGCGCTGGTGGCCACCACGTCCACCATCGATAAAGAAAGTGAGTGTGTGGCTGCCGGCCGAACTGGGTCCAGCTGGTTTCGGTGTTCGAACGTTGCGGCGTTTGCTCATCTGGCTTCACTGTTCGTTTTGGAAGGGTGATCCATGACGTAGGCTGATCAGCAATGCCACTGCTTCGATAAATACTTGCATATGCTTATTGAAATGAAACATTAGCATACAATTTCTCAAGAAGTTTTGGCCTGGTGAAAATGCGCACATTTACATGGGTATTCTTCACATCAGACTCCTCACTTCGGACTTGAGGCATGTATTCATGCGATAAAATTCGGTCACAAAGATCGCCATAACCTGTAGATACGATTTGCTGAAGACCAGTAATTGCAACTGCATTGGCGAGATTTCGCCATGACTTATCTTCATTCCGCACGTCAAACTTTCAACTGCATTCGGGAATAAGTGGCGAAATTTCACCAGCACTTACACCAGTATAGCACGCGTTAAACTGGTGCGGAAATTGAACCGTGCCGAGCGCAAGTGGTCTGCCTGTGATCCACGACTAGGTGTGACCGGAGTTGGGCTAATTTCTGCACTGTCGCTTCGGGCCGGAACCAGCAGCCGTCGCTCGTTGTGCGGCTGAGAGTCGGACTCAATGCGCAATGTGTTGACCGGCGCGCGTTACCCGGTGGCTAATTTCCCCGACCGGCGGCGACTGGTGGTAAAGCGCATTGTGAGATCGCAGCCGTGCTGATCAGATTAATTAGCGGTCTCAAGCCGCAAATCTGCGCTGGCGGCTCTAGCCAGGTTAGTCTGACTCGCCGGCAAGTGGGTGAAATCTGCTCAGTGGCCTGGGCAGAGGCACAATTCAATGGGGTGTCGAGTGTGGGGAACTTACACACAACGCGCCGGGCAGCACGATTTGCTTCAATATTACTGGCATTTCAGAATGGCTGGATCCCGGAGGTCCGGTGCCCGGATTCGGTTCGGATTCCACCACGGCGCTGATATAGGGACGGGATTTATGTGACCCATGAGACCTGGTCTGTGCAGAGAGGAATCGTTATTTCCTTTGCCTATCTGCGCTGATTGGCACCACGGGGCCCAGACTGAGCCCACGCACGTGTACAGGTTTTGCCCTGACTACGATATGGCTCAGGGTAGGCTGCGTATTTGCTAGACGTACATGCATGCGCACATACACAAAATACGATTAAATATACATGCACACACAAACACACTGGTATACAAACACACTATATATATATGCATATGTACGTATGTATGTGCGTGTGTGTGTTTGTGTGTGGGTATAATCTAACCTAAGCTTGGATTCTGGGGGCACTTGAAACAATTAAAATGGACCGGTTTTACTTACATAAGAATTTAATGAGGATATTCGGCACACATTTCGGAAGCTGAGGAGTAATTTTCGGTGAAAGGCGGCTCCAGGTGATGTGCTGGGGAGACATGCGTTTGGCAAAAACGTGCTCATCTCTATGCATATATTTTCACACTTTTCGTCAGCCACATCGACAATAATTGTTTGGAAGGCCCTTATGTAAGCTATTCTTGCCTGCAGTTAATTTGCTCGCCAAGGACGCCTACCCAGACGGCCAAAAGCAGTGTCGTATATTTTTGCAACTTGACATCGAAGTGTAGAAATTATGGCAGTCACCTGAAGATAGCACCAAAAGTTGCAACATCTTCAAACAGTTTCCAAAGAATATTACCATCAAGGACTATACCAAGGACATTTTTGGGAGGAAACGTGCTGCAATTGCTCATTTTAATAAAAGGTTTGCTTGGTCTATGTTATGCGTATCGGATTGTGAGGGAGGGCAGCTCCATACTGGCATGCTGAAGAATTCAGGACATGTCAGTCCTTGACTTCACCTCTTAACAACATTTTGGTCAAGGAAGCGCACTTTCTGAAAGGTTCAACATCAAGCGTGAATTGGTGAATTATATATGTATATATATATATATATATATATATATATATATATATATATATATATATATATATATATATATATATATATATATATCGATATTTAACAAACTTGATCCACAACAAATCGCCTCGCTTTTCCAGTTTGCTGATTGCGCCATTGTCAAAGTATGCTCTTGTGATATCATCTGTCTCTCTGCCGAAGAGCACAATTCTGTGTTCTAAAATCGCAGTTTGCACGAGGAACGAAAATATCATAAAGTAAGCTACCTAATTTTGCGTGCTCCGAACACGAGTGTGATTTTTTTAATCAATGTATTCTCACTTGAGTTGTAAATATTTTCATCAGCTGTAGAATGGCGACGTGGTGTGACAAAATTGGTCGCAAAATGCAGGATCAGTTCGATCTGGGATCTGCCTATATCCGCCTCCATCAAAGACTTACCGTAGAAATGGAAATCACGTTACAGTCAACTGCAGTTTTCCGCGATAAGCTCACTTTGCTAGTTTGCGGGATCTCACTGTGTGCCGTCTACCCCCACCTCGCACTTCACGAGGTCGATCAGATCCATGCCGTAAGAGGACTAAGTAGGCCTCAGAAGTGCCAAGACGCAGGTAAAGAGCATCAGGACGAGAACGTTGGTGGTTCATCCATCCAGTTTTCGAATAATATCACCAAACATAAGAACACGATGTGCTTAGTGTGCATGTGAAGATGCGAGGCTGTAATTAAATCCAAATATTCACTCAGTGGCCCTGAACCGAAATGAGCGGATATGTGGTGATCGTGTGCAAAAATATTCCTAAAAGCACTGCAGAACAATCAAGTCGAATGCTTTGTATTAAATTCTGACGGAGATGGTCTGATTTTCTTTTGATTCATCCAGGGTACATATTGCGCGGTATTATTGCTACGTGCTCAAAATGTAAAATTTCCCCTGAACTAAGTGAATGCGAATAACACTGCTGGTCTCGCAAACGTATCGAAAAGCGCAGGTTACGAGCGTTGGTTAATTTCCAAAGCTGTTGGTGTCATCTTTACAACTACGGGAGGCATTTTCATGGAAGTTTTATCATTTCAGCCTCGTTTCCCTGCAGTGTCTCATCCTATAAAGCATCATGTACTTCCAGCGTATTTTATTGCAGGCCCACCGACGGCCAATATTAGACTATCGACGCTCATAATCACTGCGTACTTGATGGGGTGTAATTTGAGCGGTTTTGATGAAGGTGATAAATAGTCGTTCAGAAATGGCTCGCCAGCCGAGTGGCGTGACACCATCGCGTCGCGATTTTGACCAAAGATGGAACGACGTGTCACCCATCAGAGCGTCTAACACCATCCGTCCACACTCACTAGCAGCTTCCGAAAAATAGCCTTCTGCCCCCCCCCCCTCTCGTTCAGGCGCGTCCACCCACCAGATGGCGGGCCTGAACGGAGTCGACGCGGGGGGATGGTGGCTTGCAGATGCGATTGGTTTGTTTGCGCGGTCTCCGAGCAGTGACACCGTCAAGATCCAATGGAATGGAAGGACGTGCCTCGCTGAGGGGCTTGGCTTCAGGGAGGTGCCGGTGGACGAAATGGGGGCGGCCAAGTCAGCCGCGCGACCGTCAACTACGTCGGGCTTTAAGATAATTTCACGCCTGGGGAAATTGCGAGCCCCACCCAGAAGGGGATCAAAATGTTCGCGCGGGGACATTCGTCGATTCTAACTACGCGGCTTTCGGTGGTCTGCAGTCGAGAAACTACCTAGAAAATTTACACGCATGCACAACAATCTCGTGGCACGCCATGCAAGCACGCCCGACACACTACCAGTCATTGTGACGTGTTTTCAGTTCTTGCACGAAACACGAATGCAGTCGCGCAACGTGAGCGCATCCACTACCCAGTAGTTCATATCTCAAAAACGTCACCAACTCGTCAGCCAATGAGCGGCCGCTGTGCGTCAATGGCCACTTGCTCGCATTTCTGCTTTGAACTAATTAAAAATTTCATCGCCCGAATGAAGATTGTAATTTGACTTCTTCAGGTTGTTCGCTTGAAAAACAATTAACGTCGTAGCAAATTCGCCGCTGGACGACGGCTTTCGTCCTCTTCACTTTTTGCCCACGCTAAAAGCCGGGGTAATATGGCGCTGTGTCGATCAAAAATGAGGAGAAAGGTCGTGCTCAATGACTCAATGTCAATGGTCAAGCACATGTAGCACTTCTTCAGCCTCTACAGGTTGATGTGCAGATATTAGTGTGCCGAGTTCATTATATATATAGCTGCCGCGAGAACTTCAGAATAATGTAATATTGCCGTCACATCCAACAGAGAGTTATTGACAGGCAGGAATGCAATAGTCGTGAGGCAATGTTCATGTAGCGTGAGTCCAAGAACATCGAACACCAGTATGCCACGCAGATCTTTTCCATACAGTCGGGCTAGTTACAAATGTAATTTGTCGGATGTAGTTCTTGAAAATGAGAACCAAGCACATTGTATCAATCGGAGAATGGCTGGCATAGACATTATGGTAATAATTACAAAACTAGTTGGCAACATGTAAATGTATTGGCCAAATTTGTGATCGAAATGATATAACGTACAATGAAAAGCTTTCGGCTGCAAGCAATCTTCAGTTCATGCATAACATTTGCATTTCAGTTACAAATATAAAATAGCGCTCACATTAAACAAAGCACAAAGCTCGTCGAAGACACCATTGCACTTTTTTTTGCATGTATACGTAGGTCGCCAAGATCGTGTAAAAGCAAAAACAAATAAAGCTCACAAACCCTCGCCTCCACAATTCCCCACATCATATGCAACAGCATGAAACATGCACATCTACGTTGGTTGGGTGCTACATTGGCAATGTGCGTGTCAAACAAAAAATATGTTAACCAGTTGTATTTACTAGGGGCCAAGAGCTGGTCATGATGTTAAGAGTGGGTTTCATGTTACGAATATGTATAAAGACATCATTTTTACCTCAGCGCTGTCGCGATTCATGGTAAGAATTTCCATTCTGAATGCCGTATTACCACAATCATTTTGAATGTTGATGTGCTCCCTAACTATGTGCTCACCGAGAGGATGTCACGCTTCCGTTGGCGGGCATCTCCAAGGTGTTCGTTAAAACGGTAACTGATCGGACGTTCGCTTTCCCCTACGTAGAACGCCGTTTTGTTACTCTTCTCGCATATCGCGCATGCTAATTTATATACGACTTTTCGTTGTAGGTATTTGCGTTCTAACCCACAATGACATGCGTGACAAAATTGTTTACCAGAAGTGCGCCGTGGTGGATAAAACGCCGATCACCAATTTGTTCTTGACGGTTGGGTCACTCACCCAAAAGACTTTCAGCGGTACCCTTGATCCTTTGATAATTCCATTAATACGTTTTACAAGTGTTTCGTTTATGTATAGAAACGCATGTATATGACATCTTTTGTTGTACTTCTTAGTATTTTTGTATCTCGCACCTCTTCTACTTGCCAATTTAGGCGGTTCATTCAGCATGCAAGTTGTGGCGGCCTGGTGAAGGAGATGTATCGGGCATCCGTTCTCAATAAACAACTGCTTCATACGATTCAGGCTGGTCGTATGGTCGTATGGTCGTATGGTATGGTCCTTCAAGCTGGCTGGTCTTCTGTGGTTGGTTTGTCCGAGGAGACTTTAGTTGTCCGGACGAGCTGCGATCTTAGCATCTATTTTTGTCATGTTCGTTGGATGGGCGGATTCAAAGTGTATCACAATTGGTGCGGTCATCTCGGTTTTACGAATGACTCCGTGATGTGGTACCCTAATAGGTGCACTGTGATGAGAGTGTCAAGAAAAGCGAAGTGACCTGATGGGAAAGTGTGGTCCGTGGTAAACCTATTCGACGGGTTGCATGCGTGAAGCTCGTTGAAGAAGTGTGTAAGATTATCGATCCCATGTGTCCACACCCCGACAATGCCGTCGATGTATCTTATGCATAGCGCTGATACACACTTCATCTTAGACATACAACCCGTTTCTAAAACATGCATGACGGCAATCGCAACGGTGGAACCACTCTGTTTCCAATTGCCACTCCAGATATTTTCTTATAAGTCATACCTAAACCGGACAAATTATTAGTTAGCACGTGGGTTAGAAGAACGCGGGTGATCGTCGGTGAAAAGCAAAAGAGATTCAAAGTATGGGAGTAGTTCTCAATAATTGTCATCACTATATCAATACCCGCATAAATCGGAATGCTCCCATACAAGTTGCGTACATCAAGGGAGAATATTATGATTCCTTGTGGCAGCTTAGTAGGGAATGTTTCCCTCATGCGCGTTAAGTATGCTTCTGCATTGGGGGAGATGTGCTGGAATGAAGGACAGGAGTTGAGTGATGTAGGAACCAAGACAATTTTTATAGTGGATACAATCGCCAACGAGATACAACCAGATACAATCGCCCTTAGTGGGTTGTCCCGCTTATGGCTTTTGGATAGCCCATACCACTCAGCGGTTCGAGAATGCTGGGGTAGGCGGTGACAGAGATCATCGTCCGGAATTTGTTCAACAGGGTGGCTTTGGTGATTTTTTTTGTGCATTCTTCGAGTTTCTTCGTGAACGCTATTTCCTTGCATGTAGCTGAAACGCAAATGTTATACTTCAACTGATGATCGTTTGCAGACCGGAGCTTTTCATTGCACTTTGGGCCATTTCGATCACAAATTTGAACAATACATTGGCATGATGGCGACCAGTTTGGTAATTATTTCACGTGGCGCATGTCCGAGGTTGATTTAAGCGTTTCAGTATGCATAACATACGTTGTAGTTACAGTCAGGGATGTTGTTTTATATACCTTTTTTTTGGTGGTAGGGGGGGGGGGAAGTGCTCCCTCAATGTTGGCTCCCCCCCCAATTATTTCAACTTTTAACATGAGACACTATGGAGTGTGCCTCTCAATCCATTGGGGTACACCCATTGCCTTCTTGTATTGCGCCCCCCCCCCAACAATAGTTTTCAGAAATTAACACCCGTGGTCCCAATGGCCATTGACACACAGCACTTAGTTTGACATTTAATTGATTTTCATCTGCATCATTTGTACGTATCATTTTAAGCTTCCCGTTACGCTGACACTCGCACCATTACATGTGACAAATTAGCTCCATGATGGCGATGTGAGAGGCAGTTCTGCGTGTCTGAGTGTCCTGTGATGCAAACGCGGTTGATGAAGTATCCATTATTTAGACGCAGAGGGTTATTACATGCTTACTGCGAGGTTCATATGACACTACTAACATGCTCCACGTGGTAGCTACGGAGTTTATATTTCGGAGTATTGTGTGCACTTCGTTTTGCATCATGCGGACATTGACATGGCAGCTGTTTCTTCTGACCCCACGGGTCGTCACAGCTCACCAGATGTCGTTTTAGCTAGTTCCAACGGATATACGTAGATTCTGCGGGCGAACGTGGCCTGGCCTGGAACAGGGTTCGCCCAAGTGAAGACAATTTATTACGAAAGAAAAGGTAAGCATTTGTCGGGCAGCCGTCCATGGGAGAACAAGACAGCTGAATCTCAAAGGAAAATGAGTTCCACTCGCATCCACATTCTATTGGCTGGGTGTGACACAGCTCGATGATATTATCAAGCAAGTTGTCGTTTCCACAGTATCCATCCACAATTAAATTTCTTCTATAGATCGCATGCGACGTCAACGCCCCCCCCCCCATCTGGTACTCGTCGTGCAAAGAATTGCTCCCGGACTAGGAAGGCGTCGGTTCCGATTCCATTGTAGCTACAATGAAGGTGCTAGCAAGGTAGATAGTTGGTTAGTTAATTAGCCTGTTAGTTGGTTATTTGGTTTTAAGGGTACTTCGACGGGCTTTATGGTCATCAGCACCCATAGCTTTACTTTAGTACGTCACTGTCAGAGGGAAGCCATCGCCGTGGTGTGCACGTGGCCTGAAATCCTATTGCCGGCAGGTAAGGGGACAAGTTTGCAGGACGTACGAGTTTTGAGTTGTTCTTCAGGACGTCCACACGTGTCGAGCAGTCCGTGTGACCTCCATAAAGCAACCTGCGCTCTCGTGCTGTCTTGGCACATGAATAACAGATGGCGCATTGTCAAGGTTCCCAGACAGCGGGGACACTGCGGCCTCTCCTCACCACAGAGGAGATTGCGGTGAGTAGCGTGGGTGTGCCCAACGGACATCCTGCAAGGCGTTACCTCCTCCTGTCTGTACCCACGAAGGCATCGACGTCCAATCTCTTAGGTGTGGTATAATTGTGTGCAACTTATTGCTGATTTATCGGTCCCAGGCCCTTTGCCACTTAGCAGGCATGCAAGATAAGATTCTGGAGAAGTGGTCCCCAGCAGGAAGTGAACAAATACGTGGACCGAGGCTCCGTGCTGCCCATTTCGTCGCACGTTTATCGCCGGACACCACGATTTGACTCGGGATCCAGCATAAGCGGACATTTTCCCCTGTCTCTTTCCAACTTAGCAAACAGTATCAAACTTTCAAGTAGTGGAGGGTCTGAGGGTCTGAGGGTCTGAGGGACAAAGTGTGGTCAGTCAAAATGGCTGCTAAGAGAATCAAATATAATCGCCGAGGGTGCTATCGGGTTTCGCATACCGAACGTTCTGTGAAACCTCAATGTATGAAATGCATTAACGGTCGCAATTCGGTCAGAGCAATATACAAATATATGCACCGACATACCAAGTAGACGTACAGCAGTACCGCCTACAAGCGCACACCCTGTTCCTGTGACACCAAGAGCACATCCTGTTTCTGTGACGTTCCTGGAGTCATCAGTAAAACTCCTTGTATGCCCCCGGCTGGTAGCCAGGTGTTCCATCATTCTGGGCGGACAATGCGCACGGAATATCTCCCACTGTACGCATCCCGACAAGGTTAGGTCAATTGCAGGCAAAATCAGGTTTCATGGTGGTATCAATAGCTTCTGCACCCGTATCACTCGACGCACTGTCGCTCTACTATTTTCAAAGGGGATCTGCATCCTGGTGCACAATGGGAGTGTTCTCCGACTTTACCTGTCAAAAGGTGTTAAAATGCGGCGTTAGAGGACTGCTTCGTAAGTGAGGGGCGTGGGAAGCTGCTTCGTAGGTGGAATGTGTGAGAGACTGACGCGGTCTCCAAGCATGTCCCAGATTAAGCATTTTGCACCCCAGTGCTAGCGGGAGTTCGCTGGCCATTGCCATCAGGCTGATGGTTGAGAGAGGATCCAGGAGTTTTCATGAGGGGCACACTTCTTTTGAGGGGCGCCTTCGGCGGAAAAATTCGTTCAGTGGGGGTTTAGGGAGGGAGGGTGCACTCGGGAGTATTAAGGGGCCCCCTTTTCGTCACAAAGATACGCGTTTTCCTCTGAATACACGTCCTTGGCTGAAATATCCGGTCGGCGGTGGTGGTGGGGGTGCACTCGAGCCTTCCTGAAGGTGCGCCTTTCCTGGCCGGAGGAAGGCCACCTTCCTATCGGAAGGGGAGGGGGCTCATTCCCCAGTGCCCCTCCCCTTCCTGCAATCGTCCCTTCAAGCGGTCGGTGAGGTTCTGAAAGCACCAGTAATAATGAGCAGCACTGCATGGTGCACTGTATCAAGAATGCGCTTTGTGCTATGCATTCACAATGATCCCAGCTAGCTGGCAAATAGCCGTCATGGCCATGCACTCAGTAAAGGTATCTCCGAGTCACTTTCTGTCCGAAATGGTGTTTGGCAAGGTGGCAATGTTTCCCCTCTTTTATTTGTTGCGCAGATGGATGAGTATTTATGTGGTCTGCAAGAGTCAGGAGTTGGTCGCCGTGATGTGATGTATACCGTGAACCGTCAATGTATTGGCACATGCTGATGATATTGTGCTGATAGCTCCTACCAGAGTTGGGCTACAATCACTAGTCAAGAAATGCGAAATTATCGCTGGCTCAATGGACATCAAATGTCCATTGTCAATAAGACTGGTTCCATGCCGTTCCACCCGCAGACGCGATTCACTGCTTCGCATCTTGCAAGTCCACGTGCGCCATGCATTTTGCTGAATGGAGTACAGTTAGCATGGGGTTTGGCTATGAGTAATGGCACAAACCTGACACAAACCTGGCACAAACGTGTGTCAGGTTTGTGTCAGGTTATACCTGTGAGTGGCGGTACACCGTGTGTGACAAGACAGCACTTCGAGAGCTGTGCGTGCCCTACCACTCCAACCTTAAATGGTTGGTTAGGGTCCCTCGCCCTGCTTGCAATCACCAACTGTGTCATCAACTAGAACTCCTTCCATATCATATGATAGTGGTCGGTACGCAGGTTTTCTTTGTGCGCAAGTTCACCCAGTGCAGCAGAGCGACGCTGCAAATGCATGAAGTATAGCGATGTTGCTCGATCGGGTATTCTTGCGCTGAACCACCTTAGCACCCGGCTGGAATATGAGCTGATAGCAATGAACCTGACACTAATCAGCAGACGTAATGTGGTGAACACATCTATCTCACGTCTGGCCCGGACTGTGCACGGCAGAGGGGACCAGCCTCCCGTATTTGACCCTGGCTAGGCCAAGATGATTTGGTGACTATATGCTTGGCTCTGTTGTGTGGAAGTTGAATACAGTTTAAGGGTGCTAAATCAAGCAGCATCATTTCAGCTCTGACAACGGCGACCAGGGCCGGAAATGACACACATGACGAATGGTATTTCATAGCTGAGCACTACTGCCATGCAATGAAACATGAACGGCATTTGATAGCTGAGCATTACTAGAGCCTGCCATGCAATGGGGCATGCAATGGTATTTGATAGCTGAGCATGACCGGAGGCTGCCATGTAACAGGGCATGCGTTGTTGCCAGCGTGACTGGAGATTGCCATGCAATGCGGCACGCGTTGTTGCTAGCGAAGGCAAAGCCGCAGTGAGTCTACTCTTGTGTGCTTGCGAAATATGTCGATATGAACAACTGAAATGCTACATTTTTAAGCTCTCAAAATACTACTTTTTGCTCCAGCACCTCAATTCTTGCCTTCGTCACCCAGACATAAACAACATGTTCGTGAAGTTTTAACTTTTACTAGCTTTTATCTCAATATTCTCCATGACAGACCCGTAATCTTTGTTCAAGACGAGGCCTGTAGCAGCATTAGCTGAGCCGTACGACACAGCGTGGTTCCTGTATAGGTGACCGGGTATAATTGTCTCCAAGAGTTCATCATTAGACTCTCTACCGACGGAGTCTCATGTTCGATTGTGGTCTGCAGCACGGAACCATACTGCAGCACAGCCAGTGTTGTCCCTTGGTGAAGGAGCATTGTCCCTTGGTGAAGGGGCAACACAATACCGGACGGATGAGGGAGTCTGATAGCCTTCACTGATGAGATGACAAAAACTGGTCTCGTTGGGTGGAGGGGGGGGGGGGGCATTGTCAACGTCAACATTCCTCCCCATGGCGGCGCTACTGGAGCCCCAAAGCTCGCCCCGCATCCTCGCTCCAACTGGCTCTTTATGCTGATAGCACCATTGTAGATAGACATTCACTGCTAGCTTGTATACATATTTACGGTTGGTTTGGCATAGGCCACATACTCAGATTTAACAAATGCCATCACATGCCTCCGAAATGGAAATCAGAATAGTCCACAAAACATTAAACACAAAGCAAGCTGGTTCGTTCCTCTCTCAAAGCGTAGAATAAGCGTCATCTCTTGGAGCTTGGTAGTGGCACTTGTGAGGAGACTGTAGTGTGGTCATGATATGCCAGAGCATGCTCTGAAAATGACTGGTCAGGAGCCTGCCCCCGGCTGTAGTGTGATATGGCGGTGTTGGTGGTGGTCAGGAGCCTGCCCCCGGCTGTGGTGTGCTGTGCCAGTGTTGGTGGTGGTCAGGAGCCTGCCCCCGGCTGTGGTGTGATATGGCGGTGTTGGTGGTGGTTAGGAGCCTGCCCCTGGCTGTAGTGTGCTGTGCCAGTGTTGGTGGTGGTCAGGAGCCTGCCCCCGGCTGTGGTGTGCTGTGCCAGTGTTGGTGGTGGTCAGGAGCCTGCCCCCGGCTGTAGTGTGATATGGCGGTGTTGGTGGTGATCAGGAGCCTGCCCCCGGCTGTGGTGTGATATAGTGGTGGTGGTGGTGGTCAGGAGCCTGCCCCCGGCTGTGGTGTGATATGGCGGTGTTGGTGGTGATCAGGAGCCTGCCCCCGGCTGTGGTGTGATATAGTGGTGGTGGTGGTGGTCAGGAGCCTGCCCCCGGCTGTGGTGTGATATGGCGGTGTTGGTGGTGGTCAGGAGCCTGCCCCCGGCTGTAGTGTGCTGTGCCAGTGTTGGTGGTGGTCAGGAGCCTGCCCCCGGCTGTGGTGTGATATGGCGGTGTTGGTGGTGGTCTGGAGCCTGCCCCTGACTGTGGTGTGATATGCCAGTGTTGGTGGTGGTCAGGAGCCTGCCCCCGGCTGTGGTGTGATATGGCGTTTGTTGTGGTGTGATATGGCGGTGTTGTTGGTGGTCTGGAGCCTGCCCCTGGCTGTGGTGTGATATGCCAGTGTTGGTGGTGGTCAGGAGCCTGCCCCCGGCTGTGGTGTGATATGGCGGTGTTGGTGGTGGTCAGGAGCCTGCCCCCGGCTGTAGTGTGCTGTGTCAGTGTTGGTGGTGGTCAGGAGCCTGCCCCCGGCTGTGGTGTGATATGGCGGTGTTGGTGGTGGTCAGGAGCCTGCCCCCGGGATGTCGTGTGCTGTGCCAGTGTTGGTGGTGGTCAGGAGCCTGCCCCCGGCTGTGGTGTGATATGGCGGTGTTGGTGGTGGTCTGGAGCCTGCCCCTGACTGTGGTGTGATATGGCGGTGTTGGTGGTGGTCAGGAGCCTGCCCCCGGCTGTGGTGTAGCGGTGTTGGTGGTGGTGCTGTAGTGTGCTGTGCCAGTGTTGGTGGTGGTCAGGAGCCTGCCCCCGGCTGTGGTGTGATATGGCGGTGTTGGTGGTGGTCAGGAGCCTGCCCCCGGCTGTGGTGTGATATGGCGGTGTTGGTGGTGGTCAGGAGCCTGCCCCCGGCTGTGGTGTGCTGTGCCAGTGTTGGTGGTGGTCAGGAGCCTGCCCCCGGCTGTAGTGTGATATGGACGGTGTTGGTGGTGGTCAGGAGCCTGCCCCCGGCTGTGGTGTGCTTGCCAGTGTTGGTGGTGGCCTTGCCCCCGGCTGTGGTGTGCTGTGCAGTGTTGGTGGTGGTCAGGAGCCTGCCCCCTGTGGTGTGATATGGCGGTGTTGGTGGTGGTCAGGATCCTGCCCCCGGCTGTGGTGTGCTGTGCCAGTGTTGGTGGTGGTCAGGAGCCTGCCCCCGGCTGTGGTGTGATATGGCGGTGTTGGTGGGTTGGTGTTGGTGGTGGTCAGGAGCCTGCCCCCGGCTGTGGTGTGATATGGCGGTGTTGGTGGTGGTCAGGAGCCTGCCCCCGGCTGTGGTGTGCTGTGCCAGTGTTGGTGGTGGTCAGGAGCCTGCCCCCGGCTGTGGTGTGATATGGCGGTGTTGGTGGTGGTTAGGAGCCTGCCCCTGGCTGTAGTGTGCTGTGCCAGTGTTGGTGGTGGTCAGGAGCCTGCCCCCGGCTGTAGTGTGATATGGCGGTGTTGGTGGTGGTCAGGAGCCTGCCCTCGGCTGTAGTATGCTGTGCCAGTGTTGGTGGTGGTCAGGAGCCTGCCCTCGGCTGTCGTGTGCTGTGCCAGTGTTGGTGGTGGTCAGGAGCCTGCCCCCGGCTGTAGTGTGATATGGCGGTGTTGGTGGTGGTCAGGAGCCTGCCCGCGGCTGTAGTGTGCTGTGCCGGTGTTGGTGGCTCGTGACAAATCCTGCTCCATTTTAGTGAACGCATGAACCTGGCCGGAGAGCTGTTGAAACACAAAGCATTACAAATACAGCTCCGAGGTGAATCTGTTGGAAAATAAATAGCCGAAGTGCATCGCTACGGCAAGCATGGCTATGGCTATGTGTATTGCACATAGCCGTGCACATATTCACAGCCATGGTCAGGGGTGTCGATTTTTGAAAAACATTGGGGGGGCCGAAGTGCCAAAACACTAGACCCCCCCCCCCCCCCCACAAAAAAAAACTCATCGGATTTAGCCCACTATATTTTCAGATTTCAGAAATTCTGATTTCTTATTCGACGATGTGTATGTTTATGTTTATTCAGCATCCTCACCGACGGGGAAAATCGCCCAATAACTGGTGAAGTCACATAATTAAAAGAGCAGTGCTCAGTACATTTCAACATAACAACTCTTGGTTGGTCATTGGTTCTACGACACGTCGACCGTTGTGTCATATAGCGTCGCCAATCTCTCACGCCGATTGGTCGCGGGCGAAGAGTAGCGACAGGTGAGACTCGAACTCACCAACATAACAACTCTGAGTAATAGCATGCGACTGCAGTACCATATAGTAGGCTCGGATCTATCGTCACCGTCACCGTCACTGTTGCCCTCCTCCTCACTCCACACACCAACAAACACACACCGGCTTAAATAAAAATACTTCAGCGATCAGATGCAGGCTAAAACACACCGGCATTGATGAAGCATCAGAGCACAGCAGACCTGAACGGTAATGACAATGGGTGAAAGTATTTCCTTGGTGCCTAACGTTAGGGAGGGGAATTTTTCCATTTAGTACGCCACTGCGGCTGCTCAACGTGTTTTTTTCCGCAGATTGCACGATCGAGAGTAGAAAGGCCCTTCGGATAATTTTCTTTCGGGACCCATTCTTAATTTTCCGGTGCTCTGGTCGATTCGATGGAGTCTCCTTGTGGTTTTTGTGGTGAAGTCTATTTTTATAAGCCCCCTGCAGGCTATTTTTGGAACCCGGTACGATTTTTCTGGCTCTCGGTGCCCAAACAGGTTTCTTTTCCGGCGTCCGACGACTTCTTATTTTGGGGATCCTTGACGCAATTTTTCCGTCCGCAAGGTGACATTCCGGGTATATATTGGTACTTGGGAAGCCAGCTGCAACTTGTGGGGCTCCGGCACGACGTTTTGGCCCCAGTGAGATTTTCAAGAGAAGCGGCGTGAATTTGTTTTTGTCTAAGTGCGATTTTTGGGGCCCCGCCGTCACTTGTTGGGATCCCTTGCGGTGGCTACGACACGTTTGTGGGGGCCCAACAAGTTGTGTGGGCTTTTGGAGCTATTGTTGAGATCCCAGATTGATTTTCCGTGTCCGGACTGTTTTTCATTCACCCGGCTTCATTTGTTGGGTGATCTCAACGAGACTTTTAGAGCCCCGGTGGGACCTATCAGGCCTCTGGCGTGATTTTCAGGGGCCCGGGTGATAATTCTTAATACCCCAGTCTCGGCGTGATTTTCAGGAGGCCCCGGCCCGACCGTTTGTGGCCCCCGTCGTGATTTTCTTGAATCCCGGCACGACTTGTTTGCGGCCCCAACGTGATTTTCAGGGGCCCAGGTGCAAACTTTTGAGGCCCCAGCGTCATTATCGGGGCCCCTGCGCTACGTTTGGGGTCCCCGAATGTGATTTTTCTGAGCCCCGGTGCGATTTTTGGTCGACCGAGTGAAATTCTTAGGGAGCATAGCTCATTTTTTTCCTAAGCTCGGCGGACTCTTGGGGGCCCCACAACCTATCAGGACGGGGGGGTGAGGGAACTTCCCACAATTCCCCTCCCCATTCGGTATGTCACTGTGCCATGCAATGATGCAACATAAGAATCCAGGAATAGTTCATCTGTTTCATCACACATGTGATTTCAACTCCCCAGTTATCCAGACAGTTTGAGGAAAGTCAAACATCTGCTACATGGATCAGCAAGGATGGATTGTAAGGCAACATGGATACCATGGAATTCCGGTCAGAGTAGTTATGCTACAATACATACCTTCTTCAACACACTGCTTTGGAGAAGGATGAGCTCCTGAAGTTTGGTCAGGGTTGGAGTTGGAGGTGGATGGAGCAACACTGTGAAGGACATAACATATGGTTCAAGAGACTTGTTTCCATTAACAATACAGGGGATGAAGTAACATTTTCATTGACTTCTATGGTTTTTATTGGCTTCATTGACTTCTATGGTGTCCTGAGTAAGCAGGACAATCGAGATAGGTTTCTGTTATATGCATTTTTTTTTTTTAAATAAGTTTCATCCGAGTTCTTGTTGGGCTGGCTTTATGAACCAGGGTCGGATTGCTAAGCAGAGCTTGTTGCGTGAACCCTGGCCCCACCACCCGATCCATTCATTCAAGTTAAACGGCAGAATTTTGACCGAAAGTTTAACGTGCCGTCAATGCACCGACACAGCCGCCCGGTATAAACAATGTTATAATGTAGCTTTTATACCCCAGTGATAATGGTATGGATTCACTCATCAGTGAATTTGCAAACATACTGATGTATCAGTTAACACCAATGCAGGGAGCTATGTGATCAACATGGTCTGTGCTCTAAAAGCCCAAATAACTAAGTAACAATGCAGGGAATCTGCTGCATAACAGTTTGATCATAAATTAACCATGATATATGGCATCATACTTCCCATGCTATTTACAATAGTGAGCTATATTTTGTGTACAAACATCAGGACATTAGAAATGTTAATTAACGTTACACACATCAGTTCCTAACAAGTGTCAGCAATATATTTCCTTCATGTGCTTTAAACATGATTCAAGAAAGCACTGTCATCGATTTTAAACTTGCAAAAAGAGTGGGCCGCCTGGCATTTTGAGTGCTATTTGAGTGAATTTGCTGTCTTGTTAGTGAACTGACCACTTATTGAGATATATGTACTTTAACTTTGCCTGCTTCCATCATGAAAATTTGTCATTTTCCAATACATCAGAAATCATCAGAATAACTTCTTGTCTACAAACCGGTGTATGCATTTCTATGAATTTCTCATATTTATTAACACAAATGATGTAGATCTGATCTGCAAATTTATAACTCAGAAAATGTTATCAGCACAGGATTCCATTCCTGAAAATATTGTACTTTCAAAATGTTATTGTTCTTTGTGAACCAATAAGTGCAATGCTCTCATGCAGCATGCAGATGGAGGTTCATCACGTACACCAGGTAGCACAAAAGAGATATTATTGCAGTCTAAGGTAACCACAAGACATGTTTTACACCCATTTTTACCTCCACGAATCATTCAAAGGAGCTAGGTTTTGTCTAATTGCGTTAGGCTAGGCTTTTGTTGTAAGTTAGTAAATGAAAAAAAATCTTCAAAAACGGTTCAAGCTAGATTAGGTTACGTTAGACTTTTTAAGTTCAGAATGTTTGAGAAAAAAGAAATTGGGGGGGGGGGGAGAATTTGGCATAAAAATAATCATTTCTTGCATGGAAGTCTAGGCTAGGTTAGGTTAGGTTACATTTTTTTTATCTGAACATTATTTTTTATCCTATATTACTCAAATCCAAGCCCCCTTTTCCACGTTATTTTTCCTCACAAATGAAAAGTGTGCATCTGCAGAGGAAATGAGCGGTTACATCATGTTCAGCACATTAACAAACACTGCATTAAAAAATAAATTAGAAGAAGTCAGAGAGTACCATGAGCTGAAATATTACCCAAAAAGCCAGGTATTATCACAGTTTAAGGTAACCACAAGAAATGTTTTACACACATTTTACCTCCATGAAGCATAGAAAGGGGTGAGGTTTCTCAGGTTAGGTTAGGCTTTTGTTGTAAGTTATAAAAAAATCATTGGTTGGTAATAATTTTTGTTAATGATTTTCCTACACAAAATAATAAACGGTTCAGGCTAGCTTAGGTTAGGTTTTTTAAGTTGAAAATATTTGAGAAAATGCCTCGAAAATTTAAATTAAAAACAATTAATTTCTTGTATGGGAAGTTGAACTATGTTAGGTAAGGTTATCATACATCTTGAACATTATTTGTATGCTATATTTCCTTACACCACACCCTTTTTTGGTGTTATTTTTTACTCCCAATTGAAAGGCATGCATTTACAGAGGAAAGGACATTAAATGTGTGCTTTTATGTATTTTATTAATATTTTTATATTTAAATTTCCAATGCAATGTTTATGAATGTCACTAAGCTGATGGCACTACTCAGTTTCTGTGCAAATGCTTACTTTCCAGGTTGTGAGCAAAATAACATTAAAAATTGGCTTTGAGTTAGGTAACATAACAATTAAAAGAAATACATTAAAAATTCAACATAACCTAATGTAACCTAAGCTGACCTTGGAGAAAACAACTATAAAAACAAGATTGGGAAAATATCTAGCAATTTATTTTATTGAAATTTTACAAATGAAAAAACCTAACCCAACCTAATCTAACCAGAATTATTGTGCTTTAAGGTGGTAACAAGGCAAGTTATTACACATTTGCCTCCATAAAGCAAACAAATGGGCTATGTTTGGTGATGTTAGATTAGTTTAAGTGTTTTAAGTCCGACATTTTTTGCAAAAATTGTTCCAAAATTTGAAAGAAATAGATCTGTTTTCTTTAAAAGCAGCTTATGTTAGGTTAGGTTAAATTGGGTTACATTTTTTTATTGTAAAAAAATACATTGCTGGAAATTTTTACAACTTGATGTTTTGGTTTTGTTTTTCTCCAAGGGGAGGTTAAGCTAGGTTAGGTTAGGTTATGTTGCATTTATTTTATTTAAAAAAAAATACTTTACCCTATGTCACCTAATTCAAAGCTTTTTGTTGATGTTATTTTGCTTACAACCTGAAATGTAGGCATTTGTATCGAAAATGAGTGGTCCCATCATCTGAGTCACATTCATAAACATTGCATTGAAATGATACATTCCACGAATTCATAAAACACCTCAAAACACAAATTTACCAAAATCGTGTTTATCACATTCCTAAACATTGCATGGGAAAAAATTAATCAGAAATTACCTTAAGCTGTAAATTTACCAAAAGGTGTGCCAACCCCTGGACGGAAATGCAACACTAGATGCCCCAATCCTGGGCAGAAAGGGCACTAAGAGCAGTGGAATGAAAATTTTAATAAAAGTAAACTAAAAACAGCTCTTCTTGAAGACAAACGTGGTAGTTATGTGATATTGACATGGAAACCCTGAGTACAAATCAGAAAAAAGCATGGACTGGATTTTTTCAAGCTTACCTGCCAACTTCTTCAACTACTGTTCCTTTGGGAATTAAATATCAGCAAGCTATTTATTCACTATCTAAAATCACACCAATCCGCAGATACATCAGAAGGTGCGATACATCAGAATGTGCGAAGTACAAAAAACGAATCAGGACGACGTCACATGAGATTGGCCTCCGGATTAAACACTGCGCGCAATTGCACCACAGATGTCTTACCTCCGTCACATTTGTCACTGTAACCTCAAATTTAGACTTCAGGCGCTGGAATTTCTGTAACTGGACTTTTTTCTTTGCATGTTACGATTTTGGATGTTCTGAGGAACGCCCATCACGATGTGTGACATTTAATGCGCGCTAGTGTCTATCGATACAAATCGACGCCCCTGCTTTGGATAAAAAATAGAAACAAAAATTAAGCAATATATATTCTGAAAATTTTCTGAATTGAACAACCGAACCCAACTCACCCGAACCTAATGTCAGCTGCTTTAGAAGGAAAACTTCCAATTTTATTTTATTTTTGAAAATGATTGAACAATTTTTCCAAGGTAAACAACTAAACTAGCCTAACCTAGCTAAATCGGTATTATTGTGCTTTAAGGTGGTAACAAGACAAGTTTTTACACACATTTGCCTCCATATAGCAAGCAAATGGGTTAGGTTCGGTTAAGTTAGGTTAGTTTAGGCTTTTCAAGTTGGAAAACTTTTAAAAAAATTCCAAAAACGTTTCCCCCAAAATTGCAAATTATTTGGTAACCTTGCAGTCTAAGGTGTTCTTTTTTTCCTTTAAAACAAAGAAAAATATGCAGAATACCATGTTTATGAAGGTGACTAAGATGATTGGACCCACTTATTTCTTGTGCTTACTTTTCAGGTTGTGAGCAAAATAATGCCAAAAAGGCTTTGAGTTCGGTAACATCACATAAACATATTTTTTTTTTCATGCAACAAAACCTAACCTAGCCTATCCTAACCTATCTTTTGAGAACAAAAATTAAACTAAATTAAAATTTCACTTAATTTATTTTCTGAAAATTCTCAACCTTAAAAAAGAAACCTAACCGAGCCTAACCTAACCTAAGCTGATTTTGAATACAAGATTATATTTTTTTGTGAACATGGTTGTAATTTTTTTCGGAAGCTTTTGGGTATTATTGTGCTTTAAGGTGGGAACAAGAAAAGTTGTATGGGCGCTGTATGACCAACGCAGTCAATGCGCCAGTAAACCCAAATAACCAACCAACCAACCCAGAAAGATGTAAGCTGTACTTCCACAGTGGAGGGAATTCCAGCTGTTTTGTTTGTTTTTGCACACAATTTTAAATTTTTCAGCAAAAGGTGGAGAGTCAGTCCACTATCTAATCCAAATCTGTTTCTATTCAGTACAAAATGTGCTGGTTAACATCAATGTTTCTACTTAGCATGGTGTTTTTCATTTTTTCCCTTTAGCTTTCTTATCAGCATAAAATAGCATAGGTTATTGGGGGGGGGGCCCAAATCAACATGGGGGGTGGGGGGCAAGATCAACATTGGTGGGGCCCCACAAAAGGATACAAATCGACGCCCCTGCATACATGCATGATTTTGCACTTATCAAAATTTAATTTCATCTGCCATTTTTGGACCACTTCACAAGCTCTTCTAAGTCTTTCTGCAGCATGTACCTAGGTGCCTAGGTACCAGGCAAATATCAAACTGATAGTGTGATGAGTGGGCTGTTGAGGTTAATTATAGTTTGTATATCCACACTCTCAATGATAACTGATTGTTGTTCACGGGACTGGATTGTATGCAAGTTTGACAATGACAATTGGTTTTTGTGCACACCATTTTGAATTTTGTAGCAAAAGGTGGAGAGTCAGTGCACTATCTAACCCAAATCTGTTTTTTTTAATTACAAAATGTGCTGTTTAACATCAACTACATTTTCTATGTACCTAGCATGGTGTTTTTCTTCTTTTTTCTCAACTTTTTTATGAGCATAAAAATAGCATATGTTATTGGGGGGGCCAAATCAACATTGGGGGGGGGCAAGATCAACACTGGTGGGGCCCTGGCCCCCACAAAAGGATACAAATCGACGCCCCTGCCATCTAGACATTAGGGGGATGTCCCCATCCTAGCCCCGCCTTCAGCGCCTAAAATATAACACAAACTATAACGTAAAATTCCCTTTATGTAAACGTCCACATGCCTGCACCTTGATCGCAAACACCCGCTTTTATAGTCAGACATGTAACGTACTCGCTTCAAAAAAGGTGGCGCAAATGACCTCTGTGGTCCGGTACGCCTGAAAAAGTCACTCCCCCATGCAGTTAAATTGAAACTTGCCTGATGCTACCAATTTCTGCAAGATACGAATAAAAACCTGTGACGTCATCAAGGTTTGAATGCGACTTTGCTGTACCTTATAAAATAATGGTATTTTTGCGGCGTTTAATAATGGTGTTTTTGCGGCGTACGAGACATTGGGCTTGTCAAGGCTATTTGTCTTGTATAGCATTGGTCGTGGATGACTCAGGTTTGCTTAAAAGTCATGTGAGCCATAGCTTTCTTTTTTATTCTTTTAGGAATACCAATTATATTGCAGTGGCCATGCAGCTTCTTGCTGAGTTTTCTCTGTCATGGCATCATAAGCTGGCAGATTTTCCCACACATGGCTCTCGTTTTCCCCATATCAATATTGAATGCATGCATTGTTATTGGGCATTTAGGTAGGTACCTAGGTAAATATCAAGCTGATGGTGTGATAGGTGGGCTGCTGAAGATAATTATAGTTTGCATATCCACAATCTCAAGGATGATTGTCTGCTGTTCACTGGACAATGCAAGTTTGACAATGACTGGAAATTAAGAATGGATTTTTTCCTGTTTAAGCTCACATGTGTGTGGGTTTTGCCATTGGTGGTGTGTACAAACATCAGTATGACAATCCAACTGTTGTTTTGTGGCTTAACATGAAAAAAAGACAATCTGGTTTAAAATGCATCATCAGCGAATCTTAACATTTTATGGCGTAAGTTTTCCTTGCACAGTGGAGGGAAATCTAGCTATTTTGTTTTTTTTGCACATAATTTTGAATTGTGTAGCAAAAGTTGGATACTCAGTCCACTATCTAATCCAAATATGTTCTTTTTCAGACAAAATGTGCTGGTTGACATCAACTAAGTTTTCTATGTACCTAACACAGTGTTTTTCTTCTTTTTTTTCCTTTAGCTTTTTATCAGCATAAAAATAGCATGGGTTATTGGGGGCCCAAATCAACATTGGGGGGCCAAGATCAGCATTGGGGGGGCCATGGCCCCCGCAAAAGGATACAAATCGACGCCCCTGGCCATGGTCATGCTCATATCCTCGCGGGCAGTCGCCAGCGCTCGAACGCCGATCAGGCAGGACCAGACGACAGGGCGGCAAATATTTCTGTCTCTTTTACATAACAGAGCGAGCAAATATTTCAGGCGGCGGCATCGCCTGCTGTCGTTAAGTGCCAATATCCCATGCCCATTACGCTCATGACCAGTCCTTGTATATATATCAGGGATCGATGGCGGCGTGGCCGGGGGTCGGCGCCGCCGGCCGGCCGGACCGCTTAAGCGCGGAATTTCCGCCCAATGGTCGGCCCGGCGACCAGAGCCGCATCAGCGCGGTCGGCAGATGGCGCTACTTTTATCTGCGGATGGAGAGTTGGACCGCCGCCGGCAGATTAGTGTGCGGTGGCGCGGCGACGGACGCCTTCAAACCAACCCTGGCAGTTCTACGCAGTTTGTTACCGCGTGTGGTTTGTTCCACAATTTAGCTTCGCCGTTCCGAAAGTGGCGCATCGCATACGAATAACGAAAGTGTGTGCTCGGCGAAGAGGATGCCATGTGTGACACCGCTTGTTGTTTGCCTCTGGCCACGTGCCTCACTTCGCCGATGAGATGCAACAGAGTCGTACGACAAATGGCAGTGGATGGCTAAGCTTACAAAACATGATCGCCTAAAGCAGACAAGCCGTGCTACTTCAGCTCCGCACATTTTGCAATACTGTTCAGCAATCAATGCACCGAGATGGGTGGGCAAGGACTAATTGTTGACAACTATTAGCTGTGAGGTGCTGTGCTGTGAACTGTGTGTGGTGCTGTGCACTCTCAGTCATCACTGCCTGTTGTCAATGCACTATAAGGTCACAATTGCCTCTTGAATGCAGCAATGCAAAGCAGCACTCCTCAATCAAATCACCGCTGTGAAACGTTCCTCGGCTGGTCGCCGTTCTCTGCGTGCAGATCTTCTGCTGACGCTTCACAGGATGTGTAGGAATTCCCCGATGTTCATTAATTGCTGGCTTGTCCAGACCATTTTGTACTCTGTTGGGGTTGTGAATTGCGATCAGAATGTCTCTAATTTCAGTGAGATAATTTGAGCATCGATTTTCCACCCTAAAAAGTCGATCAGCAGGTATCCTAATAAAATTTCGTGGCAGATGTAGTTGTCCTTTTCGCTCGTTTCTAGTGTGGCTGTCACGCTACAACCACACCGCTGCAAGTGCTTGTCAATTAGATGGGTAGCCCAATCGGGACCACACCGTGATGGAGACCTGAAACCGCACTGTGACTGCTGGTGTGGATGCCCAGTGTGGACCACACCAGTTGTCGATGTTCCACGACATACTTTTATGAGCAGTGTGGCGGCCCGAGTGGGCGAGAATTGGGTCTACATCACCTAGCCACACTCTGATAGCTGCCCAATCGTGGCCACACTAAATTGTTAGCTGGGCGTTCTCTCTGTATCCACTATGCACGGTCTGTCTACACACGCTGTTGGCTAGAGTCCTGTTCCGACGCGACTGACCCAGTCCGGGGGAACAGTCGGGAGTGGGGCGCGCGTCCGTGGACGTCTTGGTTACCATAACCTAACCTAACCTAACCATAGACGACGGTCCGCGCCCCCACACATGCGACACGGGCACAACAAGCTGTAGCAAATGCTGTGGGTGGTCAAGCGTACTGAAAGCATCCTTTTCCTCGTTAACGTGTTGACTTCGTTTGATGCATGGTGGAGAGTTGAGATCCTTACCGACTGATTCATTTTCTGCAGTGATAGTCATTGTAAACATCGCGGAGCCATTCTCTGCTTTAAGCTCATTTATGCTCCATTCTACACTTCTTCTCCCGCACCGAATACGCCCCATTATCGCGCGTGAGGAGATGTAGTCATCATTCATCATCCATTCATTCTTCTGTTCATCCCTCATACTTCTTCGCCGCGATGGAACGAATTTTATTTTCATAGAGCTGATTGTTGACGAGGATGTCGGTTTTTGTGCCGAGACGTCGCCAACTAGTAGGACAGACGGGATCCACGGACGGATTGGACATCAGGATTCCCATACCAAAGCGGCACAGCGGTAAAAGGAATTTGAACGGCTTGCACTTGGATTGCTACACTGTCATGTGCTCAACGTCACTGCAACGTCATGTGCTCGACGCCACTGCAATCACATTCCAAGCCTCAAGTTAGACAAGTCAAGTACAAGTCAGAATGCCAACAAAGTATGCAGCGAAGCGCTGCCACTGGGTGCGGTAGGTTCGTTGCGTTCAGTCCGCCAAACACGTCTCTCCTTCGCGGTGCTCCCGGCGACCCACGTCCCCAGACACCACTGAGGCGTGGCCGCCGGCGAGCGTCCCCAGACACCACTGATGCGTGGCCGCCGGGGAGGGTCTCCAGACACCACTGATGCGTGGCCGCCGGGGAGCGTCCCCAGACACCACTGACACTGATGCGTGGCCGCCGGGGAGCGTCTCCAGACACCACTGATGCGTGGCCGCCGGGGAGCGTCCCCAGACACCACTGATGCGTGGCCGCCGGGGAGCGTCCCCAGACACCACTGAGGCGTGGCCGCTGGGGAGGGTCCCCAGACACCACTGATGCGTGGCCGCCGGGGAGCGTCCCCAGACACCACTGATGCGTGGCCGCCGGGGAGCGTCCCCAGACACCACTGATGCGTGGCCGCCGGGGAGGGTCCCCAGACACCACTGATGCGTGGCCGCCGGGGAGCGTCCCCAGACACCACTGATGCGTGGCCGCCGGGGAGCGTCCCCAGACACCACTGATGCGTGGCCGCCGGGGAGCGTCCCCAAACACCACTGATGAGTGGCCGCCGGGGAGCGTCCCCAGACACCACTGATGCGTGGCCGCCGGGGAGCGTCCCCAGACACCACTGATGCGTGGCCGCCGGGGAGCGTCTCCAGACACCACTGAGGCGTGGCCGCCGGGGAGGGTCCCCAGACACCACTGATGCGTGGCCGCCGGGGAGCGTCCCCAGACACCACTGATGCGTGGCCGCCGGGGAGCGTCTCCAGACACCACTGATGCGTGGCCGCCGGGGAGGGTCTCCAGACACCACTGATGCGTGGCCGCCGGGGAGGGTCCCCAGACACCACTGATGAGTGGCCGCCGGGGAGCGTCCCCAGACACCACTGATGCGTGGCCGCCGGGGAGCGTCTCCAGACACCACTGATGCGTGGCCGCCGGGGAGGGTCTCCAGACACCACTGATGCGTGGCCGCCGGGGAGCGACTGTCCTCCAGATCTGTCGGCCGTCGGTGGCCAGCCTGTGTTGGCCGCTGAGGCGGAGCTGGCCGCTGCCGGGTGTCAGCTCTGCCGGCGTGCTGTGCCGCTGTTGCTGGCGCTGCGGCTCCCACGGACACGCTCCGAGTGGGGACCGACAGCCAGTCAATCAGTCGACAGGTGATCCGACATGTCAAGGGATATTGTAGACCAGTGGGCACACTTTGCAATCACATCACCTCTCTAATCGTTGAGGAATGTAGTGAGATATCGCAAGAACCCCGTACCGAAACGCAGATGATCGTCCCGTGAAGCTTTTCAGGACACTCTTAGTGCGACAGCGTTAGCCAATTCTGATTGACAGCATCGCAGGAGGTGAAGCTGATATTTCGATGTTCGATATAACATACCTGCCCTGACAAGATATGCCTGAGCGGCACCTGCCGATACCCACTGAGCAAATCTCACACCCATTATCACATCCAGACCAGCCAAAGTTCCTAGATCTTGCGCCCGCGACTTTGGCAGGCGAATGCCCCGGCTCCTCTAAGTAACTTGACGGTGCAAGTGTGTCCCGATAAGCAGAATTCATGTTCCGAACGTATCCAACGAAAAGGCACAAACCCTGTGTTTAAGGTGTAATATGCTGTCATACAGCGCACGTCATTCCATGCAATCTGCCCGCCTTCTTTCAACTTTAGCTCAAATTCAACCTTGTGAAACGTTTATCGTAGCGTTTCTCATTATCGTGGTATACTAGCGATGCGCGAATTGTTACATTTCAACCTACATGACAAGAGTGGTGATGAGGTCAATTTGTTGACCTGTTAGAAACGCCCGAAATATTGTCTAGAAACACGAAATTCTAGTGCCTGAGATACAAATTTACGTCAAATTAGACTACCACGTCCGGATAGCCATAAAACCGATCAAGAGCCGACAAAGATCATCAAATGTAAAATTTGACCCATACCTTCCAAAGAACTTGCAATGGTCAATGACTTACGTCAACAGGCAAACTTAATTTTACGTCATCTTTCGGCAACCAATATTAACCATTTTGATCAAATAAGCAAGATTAATTGCCGATAATCCGTGATTTGGGCGAAAAATTCCCGACACGGTCGTACTTATGACGTCATAATTAAGTGGTTCGATATGGTGTCTTTAAATTGTATGTATGTAAGTACCATGCGGTCGGCAAGGGATGCTCTAGTAGCTATTGCAATCAGTGGTGTTCCTACACGCACCGGTTTTTCGTGGTAGCGAAGATATTACCTGAAAGTGGTTGCTGTACCCTATAGTACCCCCCCCCCCCCTGTAGTCGTGTGTCTACTCGACCAGTTGCGCGGGCATACTTTCTCCCTCCTACAGTGCTGACCGCCAAGTCGCAACTCAGACCGCCTCGTATATTTCACAATAATACGACTTCTGAAAAAGTGCATTTCGGTGCAATGAGCACACACGTGATGACGCAAGCACAACATAAAACATATCGGTATGAATCGATACCCCACTTGGCATGCCTTCCATCGCCGAGACATCCCAACCTGCACCGATTCGGAAGCTAATCTAGCAGCTGAGCCACAGCCCGTGACGGCTCAGACCACCAGACAGTCAGCCCGTGACGGCTCAGACCGCCAGACAGTCAGCCCGTGACGGCTCAGACCACCAGACAGTCAGCCCGTGACGGCTCAGACCGCCAGACAGTCAGCCCGTGACGGCTCAGACCACCAGACAGTCAGCCCGTGACGGCTCAGACCACCAGACAGTCAGCCCGTGACGGCTCAGACCACCAGACAGTCAGCCCGTGACGGCTCAGACCACCAGACAGTCAGCCCGTGACGGCTCAGACCACCAGACAGTCAGCCCGTGACGGCTCAGACCACCAGACAGTCAGCCCGTGATGGCTCAGACCACCAGACAGTCAGCCCGTGACGGCTCAGACCACCAGACAGTCAGCCCGTGACGGCTCAGACCGCCAGACAGTCAGCCCGTGACGGCTCAGACCACCAGACAGTCAGCCCGTGACGGCTCAGACCACCAGACAGTCAGCCCGTGACGGCTCAGACCACCAGACAGTCAGCCCGTGGCGGCTCAGACCACCAGACAGTCAGCCCGTGACGGCTCAGACCACCAGACAGTCAGCCCGTGACGGCTCAGACCACCAAACAGTCAGCCCGTGACGGCTCAGACCACCAGACAGTCAGCCCGTGATGGCTCAGACCACCAGACAGTCAGCCCGTGACGGCTCAGACCGCCAGACAGTCAGCCCGTGACGGCTCAGACCGCCAGACAGTCCGCTCGTGACGGCTCAGACCACCAGACAGTCAGCCCGTGACGGCTCAGACCGCCAGACAGTCAGCCCGTGACGGCTCAGACCACTAGACAGTCAGCCCGTGACGGCTCAGACCACCAGACAGTCAGCCCGTGACGGCTCAGACCGCCAGACAGTCAGCCCGTGACGGCTCAGACCACCAGACAGTCAGCCCGTGACGGCTCAGACCACCAGACAGTCAGCCCGTGACGGCTCAGACCACCAGACAGCCAGCCCGTGACGGCTCAGACCACTAGACAGTCCGTCGCTAATCGGACAGCTCGGCTGCCAACGCAGTACCTCCACCAATGGGGCAGGTGCCAACCACCATGCGGCACATCAGCAAGCAACTGATAAATTAGATCAGTGACCTCACTGCGCGGCCGGGGTAGCCGGCTGTGAAAAGCATGGACATCCAATCCACTGTTCTGCAAAGTGAGTCCGATAATTAGTCCTCCCATGCTGGATAATTGTCCACCTCCCGCAGTGCGAGGGGGTGAGTTTGACCACCCCACTAACGTTTGTTGTAGTTGCGATACAGAGATGTGATGAACGACATGGTTTATGTACACATGTGTACGGCTGGAGTTACTAGAAACATTGGTATCCATCTCGTTTGGTTGGCCTTCCAGGTTGAGTCAAGCAGATCAATGTCGAGGTGCAATCAGTCACCCGCCTTCGCCATAGTTCTCGCATCCTGGACATAAAATAAATGCGATTTCGTGCTTCAAGATTGATGATGTGCAAACTAAAAACTTAGCGTTTCGTGGGCAACACGTACAAAGGTCACAGTCAATGTCTGGAAAAGAAATATGAACGGTTCAAAATGACAATTGTGGAAACCGATGGCACTCAGGAAAAGAACTAAGTGTGACCGAAGGAAAACCACATGTTTTCCACCGTCTGAAAATGTTTCGAATACGTTGTTTTTCCTTTTTTCTTCGATCTTGAACATCGCCCATGAAAAAAACCGTGGGAAATGAAGTAAATTCAAATGGAACTTGTGCACCTCAATAACATCAGAAATGAACTAGGAGTGTAAATCTGCCCTGGTTTAATCGCGCTTTTCTCGCATTAGTTTGTAGTTTAGCCTCCAGACAGCCTGGAATACATGTCGACATCTTCGGCGCTCTCTAGGTCATATCTCAGAGACCTGACGAGATAATTACGTGAAACCTGACACGCTTTAGACGACATAACATGCTACTACATATATTCCGAGATTTCAACAACATTAATCGGTTGTAAATTCATGCGCAAGTAAATCTTTTTTTCAGTTGAGCCCTCCATTTGACCTGATGTTCTGACTTTGCGCCACATGTGTGTGTTACCCAAAGTCAGAAACACATGTGTTTTCATTTCGTCATTCGGTTATGTGCCCATCTCTCAGTTTTGACTGTATCTTGTATGGTTTATTTATGAAAATGTTTCAACGTACCGGTATCTAAAAACTGCATTGAAACGAGGTGGTGACCAGACTTTGGCCCGCCCTGACAATTGCACCTTAAGAGCCTGGCACGCTATGTTTTTAACACGATGTGCGTATAACACGTGTGTCAGAATGCATGCCAAATTTCACAGCGGTAGCGAGAACCGTTCAGGAATTACAGAGGCGTCAAGCCTCGGTGACTCCTGAGAGTCCGTTCAATAGGCGAGGGTTTGGGGAATGTGTGCCGCTGGCACCCTGTTGCTTGCTGGTTCGGTGTTTGAGTTAAAGCCCGCTCAGCCAGCTATGACCGTCGATATATATGTGGTGAAGGAGACGGAGAAGATACACAGAGGGAAAGATAGCCAGGATTCGGGGGTGTGGTGGGGCAGGATGGGCGGCTCCCCCCCCCCCCCTACTGACCTGTTGTCCTTCCTGCCAAATCCAATCGTGTTTCGCTAGTGGGAGTGCAAAAAAATGGATGTTAATCAAGCCCCGATCAGTTCAAATCCTGAACTCTGTATATAAAGTATTGCATGCCAAACTATGTAGGAACACCCACGATGCTGAAAGATGGCTTACGAGCATTCTGATGCTACAGCCTGGTAAACGTGCGTAAACGTGTTCTTGTTGGCGGAATATAATAGGGTGTGTTCTGTTCGTTGGGAACTCCTGTACGTGAAAAAAGAAGAATTTCCTGCATTGGTCCTTCGAAATGTTGCGTTTTTAGCGGCAATAAACCACGTGTCGAATGCGCCAATAGTGTCCTTGATAAGAACCTCAAATGAACACTGCTTTTTATACGTAGCTCAATGCATATACAGGCATACGTAGCTCCTTCCACTCATGCTACAATTTAAAAGATGCACCTCTGCAGGGATTCCTTGTTTGCAGGGTTCTTAGCAGGAATGCCGAAGATCCTGTGATTGGGACATTGTTCAGCGACAATAGTCCGTCAGATTGTGAAGCAGATGATGCCATCGGTCAGCAGATGGCGCCATCGGTCAGCTGATGATGGTCGCCGAGTTAAAAATGCAAGGCGAATGATTGGCTTTGATATAAGCGGGTCTTATGCACTGGTATTGTCTGTTTGCGTCCCGCCTCTGGGCGTCGCCATGTTTCCGACAATGCGAAGGAGCTGCTGGCTGGATTCCCTGATTACACACGGAATTTCAGGGAATTCCACGTCAAACCCGCAAAGAAGGCCGCAATGCGTGGAAAGTGGCGGAATTCCCCGTGGAATACGCGCAAGGAACGCACCCATAGTCGCCAGAGCAGGCGGCGTTGGATTCCGGGTGGGTTTGCCCTGGCTGGGGCGCTCTGGTTAATGTAGACTGCGCCACAGTACGCCACGATCCGCGAGAAAGGCCGCAATAGGAATTGGTGTGTTAAGATATCAGCCGGTGACACATGAAGGGAAGATCAAGAAGAAGAACAAGAAGAAGGAGGCTTGACAAGACCTGGTTGTCACAACCGGAGATTAAGCCACAGAAGCTGTCCGCCGTTTCAAGCCCCCACCCGCCCTTCCCAGCTGTCTCGTAGGTGTCCTTTCCAGGACATCTACGGGAAGCTCCGCCCCCTCCGCCACTAGTCGGTTGTCAGCCGGATTAGCCGGCCGACGCCGCTAGTCGGTGCTCGTCGGACTAGCCGTCGCAGCCCCCCTCCCACTCCTCCTCGGCCTAGCGGTGCTCACGGGCATCGTCGGGAAACCGAGTTGTACCGGCGGCCAGCCTCGATTGTTTGTTTCCCATCCCTCCCCATAGGTTATAAATCGGTCATAGGTATCTTTCTGGTTTAATGGATCGGGCTAACGTTCTCTGAGCGTGACTGCCCCCGCCTCTGACCGATTTTCCCATCCCTCCAAAACTCTGTGTCTTTCTTCCCCTTTCACACGCCAGTTCTTCACATCTCTCCTTGCAGCATCCCCTCAGGGTGCCTTTCTTGCTTGCACCCCTTCCGGGCGCCCTTATCCACACATACACTCCACCCTCTCCCCTCTGGTGTAAGTGCACCTGCCCTGCCCCGGTATGCCCGGGAACACCCAGCCCCCCTCGGAGGACGGAGGACGCCGCCCCCGGCCTGGGAACACCCAGCCCCCTCGGAGGACGGAGGACGCCGCCCCCGGCCTGGAGCCCGCCTGCCCCCTCCCCGCGACCCCCCGGAGGGTGAGTCATTCGTGTTGGTGACGAGGAAGGAGGGATCGTGGGCCCGAACCTCCCCGTTTGCGGTAGCACGGGAGCTGGATGGGTGGACAGGCGGAGTTTCCTCGGCGAAGGTCCTACGCTCTGGTGCCCTGCTGGTGCGGGTTAGGGAAGCCTCACAGGCACGTGCCCTCATGAGCCTGAACCGGTTCCTCGGCAAGGACATCACGGTTGAGATCGCGGACAGGCTCAACCTGGTTTATACCACCGCTTACGCCCCGGAGCTGGTGGATCTGTCCGAGGAGGAGCTCCTGGACGAGCTGCAGTCGCAGGGAGTGTGCGACGTGACCCGTCTCGGTCGTCGCCCTCGTGCGGGCCCAGTCCTGAAACTGGGCTTCCGCACGCAAGTCCCGCCCACCCACGTCATGGCGGGCTACTTGCGCATCCCTCTTCGCCCCTGGACCCCACCACCGGCCCGATGTGCCTTCTGCCAAAGGTACGGGCACCTGGCAAAGGCGTGTCGCTCCAGGGAGCCTGTATGTGGGCGATGTGCCGAGGGGCATACGACGGACATGTGCGCGTCCGAGGTGCCACGTTGCGCCGCCTGCCTGGGCCCCCACCCGGCCGCATCCCCACGCTGCCCTGCGTGGCTCGACGCCAAAGAGCGTCAGCAGCGGCGACTCACCTCACAGGGCTCCTCGCCGCCCGCCCCACCGATGGTGTGGGCCCGGCCCCACTTGGCCCCAATGTGGCCGACTCCGGCTGAAGCGGGCTCCCGCCCCAGGTCTGGAGGGTCGGGTCGGTCCGACTGCGACCCGCTTCCCTCCTCTCCTTCCCCGGCCTCTCGCCCTGCCCCCTTAGCGGGCCCCTCCGTCCCCCGGTCCCCGCACCGCCCACAGGACGTCACCCAGCCGGCCATGCGCCCTGCCCCTGCCGCGGGCCCCGCCAAGGCAGACACCGCCCACCACTGTCGGGCCGCGCAGCAGACCGCGGCGACCCCAGTCACCGGTTCCTCTAGCGCTCAGCCCCTCCACCGCCAACAGGCTGCTCCGACCAAGGATCGGGCGTCTTCCACACCGCCCCCTCAGGGCCGTCGCCTCCCCACTCTGTCCCCGGAATCGAGTGCTCGCTCCCGTTCCCCGAGCCCGGACCGCACTGGGGATCCAGAGCCCCTCTCCACGTCACCGGGGTCGTCCGCCTCCTACGAGACGGATGACCCAATCACGCCCTCACCGCCACACACACGCCTGCGAGGGCGTGATCATCACCACACAACACAACACTAATGCAGACACCCACCACTGAATTCTTGCTCCAATGGAATACGAGGTCCCTCATATCCCATTGGGCAGAATTCAAGGAATATATCATCAGAAATAAACCATTGATTGCCGCCGTTCAGGAGACCCGATGGCGCGACAATGACCCATATAATTTTAATATCTTTGGTTATTCCCTCTACACCGACAATAGAAATTCTACACCCCGCGGCGGCGGGGTCGCCTTATTTATATCCGACACCCTCCTTCATCGTCAGATCCCCATTGTAAATAACCTAAATTTTATTGCCGTTTCTGTCAAAATTGCACAACTAGAGCTTACTATACTCTCTCTCTATCTCCCACCTTCTCCTACACTATCCTTATCTTCTGTGACCGAGCTATTCGGTCTCCTCCCTCACCCCTGTCTGGTGCTGGGAGATTTTAATGCCCACCACCAGGCATGGGGCTGTCACACCACATCACCTCGCGGACACCACATCGAAACACTCCTCAACACCCACAACATGGTCTTTTTAAATGACCAAACACCCACACACAACACCGACATTGCCCCGTTCCGTCCATCTGCCATCGACCTATCTTTGGCCTCGGCCTCCATCTCACCCCTCTTTTCTTGGCATGTACAACCCGACCCCCTCTTTAGCGATCACTTCCCTATTCATATTATGCTCGAACGCTCAGCCCAGGCTAAAGATTATTCATTTCTCCCCCGCTGGAATGTTCGCAAGGCGAAATGGCCATCTTTCTCCCAGGAAATTGACACCGTCTTCCCTCCTCATTCACACCCCCCAATATCAGCTTTTCTTGACACCATATTACTCGCGGCAGAAAATCATGTCCCCACACTCGTCGCTCCCCGGCCGTCATCACGTGCCGTGGTGGAACGACGAGTGTCAACGCGCCGTCGCTCTGCGGCGGCGGGCTGAGCGAAAATTTCGCAAAAATCTCACCACCCAAAACATGTTAGAAGCCCGCGAGGCTAAAAAAACGTTGTCAGCAGATTATCCTTAGCGCCAAAAATGCAGCTGGCAACTCTATTCAAACTCATTCAACCGTTTTACCCCCATCGGCCAGATTTGGACCAAAATTCGCTCTTTCTCAAATGGCAGACCCCCACACCGCGGATTCCCACAACTGACAATTAATCAACGCAGCATCACAGAACCCTCGGACGTCGCGGAACACTTTGCCACCTATTATGCAGACATCTCCTCAAATACGCAATACTCGCAACAAACCACCGACTTCCTCCAAACCACTCTTGCCACCTGCAACTTTACCTCGGACAACTCGGAACCATATAATGCCCCCTTTACTCTCTATGAACTAAATTTATCCCTATCCAAAGTAACAAACACCGCGGCTGGCCCTGACCAATTGGCATACCCCTTCTTCCAAAATTTATCCGACCCCGGCAAAGACAACCTCCTTTCGGCACTAAACCAACTATGGACTGACGGCACCTTCCCCTCTCCTGGTCCACTAGCACTATCATTCCTATCGCTAAACCCCGCAAACCTCGCGACCTTCCCTCTAGCTATCGACCTATCTCTCTCACTAGTTGTGCCTCTAAACTTTTTGAGCGCATGGTCAATGGACGAATCAGAGTTCACCTTGAAAACAACGAAATTCTCACACCCTTTCAAAGCGGCTTTCGACCCAGACACAGCACCACTGACAACCTTATTCTATTAGTTGACTCGATTCAGCGCGGTTTCATGAAAAAACATGAAACCGTGGCACTCTTTCTCGATTTAAAATCCGCATTCAATAAAGTACACAGCTCGGCACTCCGAATCAAATTACATCGTATTGGCATCCGAGGCAGGATGGCAAAATTTATCACCAACTTTCTCGCTAATAGAACATTCACCGTCCGCTGCGGCAATATCCATTCTCAGTCCAAAAAGTTAGATCAAGGCGTCCCACAAGGCAGCGTGCTATCCCCCCACCCTCTTTCTTATCATGATTAACGATGCGCTCGCTGACCTCCATCACATAGCCCCCTGTCTAAAATACTCCATTTACGCCGATGATTTGGCCATATGGTGCACGCACCCATCGGCAGACAATGCAAATCATATAATGCAGCGCGCCATGAATCAAATTGATTCCTGGTGCTCCCTCTGGGGACTGCAAATCTCCCCCACCAAATCCGTCACAATGCTTTTCTCCCGGCTCACCACGTACATTCCACCTCTTACACCACTTCGTTACCGCGACCAAATTATCCCTCACCAAACCACCTTCACCTATCTTGGCATCGTACTAGACAAAAGTCTTTGTTTCGGCCCCCATATTGCTTATCTAAAACAACGTTGCGCAAAACGTCTAAATCTCCTGCGCTGCATCTCCGGTCGCGACTGGGGTGCAGACAGGGCCACACTCAACACGATGTATATTACCCTGATTCGCTCAATCCTGGAATACAATGCGTTTATCTTCGATAATATATCCCCTTCACACATCACAACACTTGAACGCATACAGCATAACGCAATTCGCCTCATCACCGGAGCACACCGCACCACGCCCATCACTAGTCTCCGGGCTGAGGCCCACCTCCCCAGCTTACAACACCGCAGAATGCTTCAACTAGTCAGATACCACTTTCGCACCACAACACAACACAACCACCCTGCCACCCTCGCACTCTCTAATCCTCCCGTTCGACGCACATATAATAGGAACAAATACAATATTGCCATACATTTAGACCATGTCCTCACATTCGCACTCAAATTCCCCAACGTAATCCCCGACAAATTGCCTCCTCTAATCCCGTTTTGGCACATGAAACACCCCAAACTTGAGTATCTCTTTCGGGAAAACAAAAACCTGCTCACCCCCATCGAAGTCCAAATTACATTTTTTGAATATCAAGAGGCCCACCCACAACACACCTTCTTCTACACGGACGGCTCACGTACCAGCAATGGTACGGGAGCCGCCTGGTGCGGTGGGCCCGACACTGGTCAAACCAAATTAACACTTCACCATTCGGTTTACACAGCAGAACTAGTCGCCATACTCACTTGCCTACAACACATCATTGCGCAACGCATTACTACCCCTACTACAATATGCACAGACTCACGATCCTCCGTGGACGCCCTCGCCTCAATACACAACACCACACACCCCACGCTCCATGCCATCCGACACCTCTACAATGCCAACCACGCACACCTTCCACTCACACTGCTCTGGATCCCTGGACATAGGGGCATCCCGGGAAATGAGCGGGTTGATGGTCTCGCCCGCGCGGCGATCGACCTCCCCGATAACCACGGAGCCCCAGTACCCCCCGGAGATCTTTTATCCCTCACAAATAATCTGTTCAGAAAGTATATTCAGGCCTGCTGGTCACACAACACCACACACCTACACACCATCAAGCCCACACTCTCCAGCTGGCCCTCCTCCAACCAGCACACCCGTCTGAATGAGGTGGTACTCACCAGACTTCGCCTGGGCCACACCGATTTGACACACAATTTTCTTTTTTCATAGACCTCTCCGCCTTCCACTTTGTAACACATGTCACGTTCGCCTTACTGTCACTCATATCTTACTTGACTGTCCAACATATGCTCTTCACCGTCGCTATATCATGCAATATGTCGCCAAGATCCACTCACAACTTTCGCTTCAAGCTCTCCTCGGGAATGACCACCCAGAACTACTTGATTTACTCTTTCGCTTCCTCCAGGACACCAAACTCTCGAACTGATATAAAGCCTCCGTCGCATTTTCCTTTTCCAACCTAGCCTGATAAAAGATATACGACACGCGCCACACTCCGTACTGGCTGTATGACTCCGCTCCACATCTCTTCTTCTCCGTCGTCGCAAATCACGTCCATATAGGTTATCTCACACTAGGTAGACAGGATCCGATCCAATTTGGCTACTACGGACGGACTTCCTTTTAAATTGCGCTTGGTTTTTTACCCTCGGGTTTTCCAAGCAGCCTGGTTTTCCCCTTTTTAGGGGTTTCCAGGCTTTAACTTAAACCATACACTTACACACACAAGGTCGGGCCCGACGCCCACGACTCGCCCTGGGCGTCGGGCCTCCGCTTCGATTTTCAGGTCGCAGGTGGGCAGTGGAGCCTCTCCGGAGGTTACGATGCTGCCCACCCTCCAAATGTCCTTCCATTGTCATGAGTGTCTGTATGTATGTATATGTACCTGTATGACATGCGTGTTTCGTCTCTACGCCATATTTCTTGTTTCACGGCGTCTCTCCTTTCTTGACTAGTTGGTATAACCGGATGTCACATAAGCCGGATTAACGTAACTACTTCTTTAACGTAGCAATCTCTAGCAGATGGCACTTTGCCTCAGCTAAAGATTTAGGAAAAAAAAAAAAAAAAAAAAAAAAAACGGTGACACATATCAATAGTTTCCTGAAGCGCACGCAAAGTCGACTCGCCGACAGTCTAGGCCGAAAGGAAAGAATGTATTGTGGCACAGCATGTCTACTGAAATCACACGAGGCACCTTGTCCCAGCTGAAAATCTCGAATTGGAACTTGGTCGCCGATTTAATTAGCAAGAGCCGATTTAATTTAACTACTTGCAGTGCGACAATTTCAACATTCTGCTCAAGAAGAGACACGAATAGCATTTTGCCGTGCGTGTGGACCTACTGATGGCAGCATATGGCTTGCCATCAGAAAAAAACACGCTGCTCAAAATCCTCCGTTATGCAAAAGCTACTTATGCTGCATGCAATAGCGCCTCTTCTTATTGAAGCTGCCAGCTTCCTCAGAGCTAGATCCACTTTTTAGGGCGTCGCTACATTGGGGATTTGGTCGTTCTCTGGATGCCACTAAGCGTGAGGCATCGAAATTGCGTCCTGCGTTCCTTCGCAAACAAACTTCCAATCTGTGGTGGGTCGTAAAGTTGCGCTAAGCAAGTGGTTAATCTTGAATAGTAATTACCCCAGTTGATTGCATGGTGACTGCGAGTTCGCAGGCTTTAGTTTAGGAGGAATGAAATCATCGCCACAGCCTCCGCACCGTCCGATCAATTACAGTTCTAACAGATCCATTTGCCGCAATCAACACACAATCGGAAGCTTAGAGTTGTTTTCGTTTGCAATTCAACACGTGGGATCTGTTCCCGATCATGTTTTTCTTAAACACTGCACAACGGCGAGCGCTGCGAAGGTGGGAATGGTCCCTGTAAACAAGGAGATTTTGAGAAGGGTCCAGAAGGCAAATGGGATTAGACCTTGTCGTTAGATGGCGAAGTTGCGAAGTAAATATTCGATGTTGTGTGGGAAGAAAACAAGGAAGTGATTCGAGGTAAGACATTCCTCTATCACTTCCCTCTCGGAACATATCCCTATAACAGAAGACATACCAGCGTTCGGCGCCTTTCAGGGCGCTGCATGAGCGGAGACATAAGGTTGGCTATGCATCTCCAAAGCTGCTGGCACAGGATCGTGCGCAGTGTGTCAAGTTCACTGAGCTAGGTGTCAGGATGCAAAACAGAAATATCCCTGGATAATGTACGATGGACAACGGAAATGGAACCGTATTCAGCTGATTCCTTACCTCGAAATAGGCCTATTGGCCGTTCACCGGTCGTACACTTTTTTACTTTTTAACATAATCTTGCATCTTCCTAGTTTGTATTCCGCGTCAGCGACAGAACCACACTTAGGTCTTAGTCTATCAGAGGGTAGGCAAATAAATATTTAACAGCTGTATGCCTTTGATTGTGACGTCACGTCGTGTGACGTAGCGTAACCCCGCCACCGCCTGGCGAGACATGATGTGTCGTGGGCAACACCTCCAGCATGAGTGAGAGCTGGGACACTTGTTCGCGTTGCAGCGTTTTGGGAGATTGGCTCTGCTATGGATGAGTCCAGATTGACGCCCCACCGGCGATCCTGGGGGGTGGGGGGGGGCGAAGTGCGCCGAGCGAATCTCACGGGAACTTGGTGGCGATGTTTTAGACATAGTCGTGCACACATGACTTTTAATCATGGCATGCCGTATGTATGCTCGTACGAACGTCTGTGAAGTCGCCACAGCTCGACTCGGCCGACTCATCCGCTGTCCCCCGTTGGCGCCGTCTGCAGCACAGAACAGACTATCGGAGACGCAGATCTAAGCATGGGCTTCGACGACCACACGTGGTTCCGGCGTGATCCGGAGGTCCAGAATCTGGTGGGGATGGGGCGGGGGCTGGGGCGGGATCCGGGTGGTCCTTGCGCGCGCCGCGCGGATGTCGCTGCTGCCGATGCGCCTGCCGAACCCGCCGGAGGTTGAGATGCTTCTCATCCTGCTGCGACTGATGATACTCACGCTGGTCGTGTGGTGCCGGCCTCCGGATAGTGGCGCCGCGCTGCAAGGATCATGGCCGCCCTCGCACCTCGGCCGGCTGATGGCGTACTCATCGCTGTCGGAGAGTTTAATCCGCCGGAAGTTTGACGGCGGCGGAGGGCGGTGGGCGGTGCTGTGCCTACCACCGTGGCGGCGGTGTGCGGTGGGCGGTGCTGTGCCTACCACCGTGGCGGCGGTGGGCGGTGGGCGGTGCTGTGCCTACCACCGTGGCGGCGGTGGGCGGTGGGCGGTGCTGTGCCTACCACCGTGGCGGCAGTGGCGGTGCTGTGCCTACCACCGTGGCGGCGGTGGGCGGTGGGCGGTGCTGTGCCTACCACCCGTGGGACCTCCGCCCGAATCGCGCGATTCATCGAAGACGGTGACCTCATGATCTTAACGTAGTGGGTGACAGCCTACCAGGTGCAACAGCACGTTAAACTTAGTTTTCTTCTAGAAAATTGCCGATCCGTGTCGAAGTGTGCGAGTGTCTACTAAGTACGTACCACAAAGAAACAGTTGTCATGGTTACGGTTTCTTCCACTCGCCACGGTTTCTTCCACTCCACCGCGTGCTTAGTTGCAAGAGTGCGGATTTTGATGGCGTGAGCCGGAGTCTCACGCCCATGACATGGAGTCTTTTGAGTGGCCGATATTTGTCCTAATCGCGTGGCATACATGTTTTATGACCTACTGCAAAGACCGCCATCGCGGATCATGTGCCTGTGGAGACACTAACGCGCGCAACTCCCCCGTGGTCCGACGCTGCCGCGTGTGTAGAGCTCTGGCGATAGGAGGCAGCAATCTACCAAGGGCACCGTAACCCACCAAGGGCACCGTAACCCACCAAGGGCACCGTAACCCACCAAGGGCACCGTAATCCACCAAGGGCACCGTAATCCACCAAGGGCACTGTAACCCGTCTGATGAAACCCGAGCTGATTTCCATTTAAAAGGAACTCATTATAAATAGCGATCTCCTTGTTATCTTTACTCTGAAAAGCGCCAGACAGGATAGTGTAGAATATTGATTTTATCGCTCGACTCATTGACTATATATGCGCCTGTAGGCCCGTCATATTGGCACATAATCTGAAAAGCCTTGAAATGGAGACTGTGCGAAATGCATGATGCCATGTGCTTCTTCAGCATGTTTCAAATTTATTATGCTCCCGCTTCTTACCAAAGCGGTGATGCTGTACATATTTAGCGACTTTTTTTGCATTGTATATACATATATATATATATATATATATATATATATATATATATATATATATATATATATATATATATATATATTGCGTACCCGACATGCGCAATTTACACAAATTATTCGTCCGCTTTTTAAAGTGTAAATCACACCTTGCTCATCAGAACGCTAAAACTATCCTACCATCTGCAGGACTGTCTTCCTAATGTACGTGAGTCTTCCTCGGGAGTGTCTTCTGCATGCAGATGGTGCAATAATATTCCGCAAAATTACTTCTCCGGCACAAGGCTTATTGCCGTAACAGGACGTGAACCGTCTGGCGGTATTGTGCGTTGGCTGGGGGGGCGGGGGGATTAATTATATATCCTGACAAATGCAAAGCGTTCACGATAACTTTAAGCAGATGCCTGTCCAAGTAACGTACACAGTTAACGACATCTAAGACATCTAACGACATCTAACGACATCTAAGACATCTAACGACATCTAACGATATCTAAGTACAAAACGGGGACGAAATTAATGACTTGGATGTAACACCCGACACAAAATAAACATTTGCACCTCATACAAATCATGCTTTACGAGAAAGTAAGCAGGAGTCAGCTTATCAGATTCTTCCAGGCTGGAGCAAAACATTGCAAATTCAAGCGCAATGCTGTAATGGCTGCGTACTTCGTCAATGCACGTTATATTTTAGTATACGCCCGCACTATTTTAACTGGCGCCTCTGCCACACACACTGTGCGGGTCGATCGAGAACAAGACACATTCCTGATGTGTCCCCTAATTCACACGCCATCTGGCTCCACATACTCCTTATCGTACAATAACCTTCGAGAACATTTCAAAATCACTTCCCTTGCTTCTAGGCGTAAACAATTTTACTTGCTTTTCATGGGAAACATCCTAGAACATAGACGCGTGTGACCTTCTGGCCTACATCGCTCCGTATGAGACATTCCAACTCGATTGGCAAGCACACGAAATACTCTTTTCATACCAAATGAGGCTAGTTATTATGTGTGCTCTTTTTCTTTGACATATATCCTTGCTGACAATGCATGTGGCATTCACATCATAAGTTGCATATTTATGTTCTGTCTGTATCATTCCTGCTCACTTGTTTGTTTTCACATGTTTTGCAGTGGGTTAGCACATCGTGCCTTAATCTGTCCATGGAGGTGTAATCTGTTGGTGATTATACGTGAATAAGTAAATCAATAAATCAATCAATAAATCAATCCATAAATCTGTTAAATTATCACGTGAGATTCTCCGTATTGATCAGCTGTGCGGTGGTGACGCTGAGGCCAGCCGTTTTGCAACTGAATGGCCAGCAATTGCCTGAGGAACTCGTGCTGACCAAGCTGGAAACCTTCATTGGGGAGATTTAACGCTCAATTGACCTGCCACAGAAGTATTATTACTGCTTTTTACCGCACGGAAAGCGGTAAAATCGCTCCTACGCTCCGCATACCACATTTCACATATCAGGCATAACCTTTGAAATAATACAATTATATTCCAATGCTTTTCAGGACTGGTCAAGAATCATCGATTTTTAAGTCGCTTACGGTTTCTGGAAGCCTCACATGAGGTTATTAGCACTTACACAAGAGGTTCACGGGCCATGATGAGCCAAGGAAATTAGGCGCTGATGAGAAGAGTAAGTCTTCGTTCTTCACTTCAAACATTGTATGTACATATATATGTGCTCACAACACAGCACTCGGCTTAATTTCCACTTTTGAGCATGAATTTCAAGATCGTTTGGTGGGAGGGGACGGGGGCGGTACGTGCAGTATGGTCTATCTGGCACCCTACTCCATAAACCTACCTCAGCGAATATTCCAATCAAATTAACATAATGATGATGCAGTGAAGCTCCATATAGAGGTCAAACAACGCAAATGATTGAAATTACATGTCTCTTACCTAGAAATAAATTCGGTCAATACCAACGAACTTACACATATAGATAGTTTGATGCAAGATAACTAGAGACAACTAGAGATACAACTAGAAATAACTAGGTTTGATCTAGTTCGGTTGATATTACTCAAACGAAATCAGTTTGGGAAACGAGGCACTTTGTTGTCGCATCCGCCCATTTCGGGATCTGCTCTGTCCAGCCTGGTCTCACTGCACAGGCAGACGACGTGCATGGGGAATCATGTACTGACCCCGCGATTTGCGTCGCACAGGTTGGGCTGAGCAAAGTCAGTTCCGGGAGTTTTGCGCTGCTTTTCCCCATCATAGGACATGATGGATTCACTGGTGTATATACGGTAATAATTTACACGAATCTCATTTGAGTGTCCGAAAGATACACTCGACCAGCTGTCGCCGGAAGAGCCATAACTTCATGGTGGGCTTCATCAGGGCGCTCAACACCATGGCTCCGTGGCAGGCTCAGACTTTGGCGGTCGGCGCCACGGATAAAATGGCTAAAATGGCAAATAAAATCACTGAAGTGGAAAGCCTGAACGCAGGCTGCGTAGGATCCAGTGCCTACATTCCGTGTATCGAATCCCAGAGCTAAGCAGTGCCATGTTCAACCGACTGCGGTCAGCCAACAAGCACACAGCGAATATCACCTTCACTTACACATCTTACGTTTTAAGAGTGCATGCTCTAAACTTCGAAAACTGTGGATTGGGCACCTCAGGAAAGCAGACTCTGAACAGCTTGGTATGACCAGGAATACATTCCAAATGTTTCCAAGCTGTATGGGTGGGCAGTGCGCGCCGAACCAAAGCACGTGCTGATGCGGAGCATTTGCTGGTCAGCTCGAGATGATTTGCTTCCACATACATTGCACATGCACAATTGAAGACTGCATTTTGTATGACGTGCCTGGGGAAGGTGTAACTTTTCGCCGACCCTCTTGAACTAAGTGTGGAAGACAAAAATAACGGTTGCTGGCAAATAAAGACGCCTCTCTAAGGTATGGTCATCAGAGTCGCAAGGTCACTGATCTCATCTTAGATCATCTGAAGTCAACATTCCAAATCGGTCACTGCACAGACCTTACTGACCACCTAGGGCTTGCATGACCGGGTATAGTTTTGGTCATAGTTTTATAGTTTTAGTGTAATGTATATATATATATATATATATATATACGTATATCATATACTTCCTTGGACTGCAGTTTGATCACATATAGGCAGATGGGCAGATCGACATATAGGCAGATGATGAAATAAATATGCAAAAATACAGAATATGACATCAACTCAAGTTTCTAGGTTAAATATTAAGCTAGACTAGAAGCAATATTTATGTGAACATAATTTTGTTACCAAGCAATATTATTGAACATTGGAATATGGATAATGACAGATTATGCCCTCTGAAAGCATGCCATGTTTCATGTAATTATCAGTTATGGTCATTGAGATATGACCTAAAGCGTACCGAAAATGAATGTATTCCAGGCGCTCTAGAGGCTAAAATACGGCCGCGAAGTAAAATGGCTAAGCCAGAATATACTCTTGCACGCTGAGCTGATATGTGATGTGATTTTGATCTCCAAATATGATGTCAAAATTTGCGAATTTCTTCCATTTTGTTGGTGTGAAGAACTCCCTCTCCAAAAAAAAAATGTTATCCAGCTATTTCACCTTAACGGGATTGGTGGCCTTGACCTCTCCTCGTGTCACCTGTGTGTCACTAGGTCACTTCAGTTTGCCAATCATCAATATTGAAGCATGAAATCGCATTCGTTTGACAGCCGGGATTCGAAAAGTACAGCGAAGACGGATGACTGGCCGTACCCCGACATCGCTTGCTTGACCTGACCTGGAAGGTCAACCAAAAGAGACAGATAACACATTCCAAGTAACTCTACATGTTTAAGCATGTAATCACCATATCTACACCATACCGCTTGCCGCATCTATCTATCTTACTTGGAGCAAACGGTAGTGGCTGGGGCGGAGTCAAATTGATCGCGGGTACTGCACGGGGTAGAAAATTAGCTCACACTGCGAGGATTAATTGCACGCCGGTCCATTACTCCCGCCGTGTCCCCCGTCGTCTGGTGACATGCTTTACTAGGTTCATAATCATGTCGACGGGAATATTCGTCCGCCGATGACTGCAATGACTCAACACTCAGCTGGTGCGTACAAGCCCGACTGATTATAATACGGAGCGAACTTGTCTCCGGCTGTGTCCGTCGTCCAGCGACCGCTTCATCTTCATTGTGTGTGTGTGTGTGTGTGTGTGTGTGTGTGTGTGTGTGTGTGTGCGTGTGTGTTGTGTGCTTGGCCAGGCTGTCTCCACGTTGGCGATGTCGGCTGTTGCCGTGTGTTTTGCTGAGTGTATGGCTGTGTAAGGCTTAGAGGTAGAACAAGGTAGAGCAAGGAGTATTGAGTTGAGGATAGTAGACGGGAAAGGAACAGTAGAGTTGACTTGAAGAAGAAACGGGAAGCGAAGTTGAATGGCGTCTTGACGATAGACGAGTAGAGATGAGCACAGCTGAGTAGAGTTGCTGGTCTTGAGTTGTAGAGTTGTTGACAGGCCGTAGATGATGAAGTAGCGAAGAGTTGCCAGTCCGGACGGTACCGGTTTGGGGTATAGGGTGTAGGGGGTGGGTTGGGAATGGGTCATCGCCACATACACCTTCAACATTTTCAAAACAGAGCATGCACTTTTTGGAACATTGTTTTGTTTGTTTGTTTCATTTTATGGTTTGCCTTTCTCCTTCGTTTTCTTTTCAGCAAGTCATGTTTTGATATTTTTGTAGCGTACCTTACGCTTGTTTCTTTGGAATATTTTTGTTCCTGCTTTCTGTTTCTTTTTTAATGTATCTTTTCAGTTGTTTTCCCATGTCATTTTTTCTTTCTTTTTATATCACAGGACATGAATAACGCGTGTAATTGAAAGAAAGTAGAAGATATATTCATGTAATGTTTGATGGTCTTTGCTGAGGAGAGTGATGTTACGTGGGATGTTGTTTATGGTGCATTAGTTTGTAGCATGCTGTCTCTCGTTGGTGTACTTGGTGCAGTGTATGGGCATTTGATGGCAAGCGGTCTATGGCATGTGGTGCGTTGTGGTCGTCGGAGTATACGGTAAGAGTGAGTGAGTTTTGTGTGTTGTGTGCGTAGGCGTGTTGGTGTACGTTCATTATGTCTGTTGTTTTTATTGATAGTGTCCCAGTGTTCGTGTTTAGGGTGTATTTCGTGGAGTTGTGTTCTTGCAGTCTCCCATGTTTGTGGGATGTGTTTGTTGATTGCCTGGTGAATTGTGGGGTAATATTCAGATTGTGAGTATGGGCAGAGTATGGTCTGTCGTAGTGTCGTGACTAGATTTGTTTCTGTGTCTGCGTATTCGTTGCCGTGTGTGTTTGTGTAGCTCGGGATCCAGAGAACAAGCGGTTGTTGGGGTGTGGTTAATTTGTGAAGTATGCGTGGCATGTTTGGCATGAAAGGGTGCTTGCAAGTAGTGTAAGGTGTTATACTTTGTATTGCTCATCTCGTGTCAGTGTTTATGATGTTGTTGCTCCATTTTGCTGTGCCCGTCTGCTGTGGTGTGTTTGTGCTTGTGTGTGTGTGTGTTGGTGGCAGGTGGCAGGTGGCAGGTGGCAGGTGGCAGGTGGCAGACTGATCCCTGGTGACCTTCGGTCTTCGATCTTCCTGTCCTCCGGTGCAGTAGTGTCCTGGGCTGTGGTGACGCCGAAACACGAATCGCTTCATCGTGTTGGCAGAACACCACATATACCCGGCCTTGGCACCGATCGCTACGGACACACTAATTGGGACGTTAGTGCGCACCTTGCGACGCTCACGTTTGCAAATTCAGCTTGGCGGGCAAAGGGCCGCCTCTCGTACTCCGCCACATCTCAGTATTAGGTTACCGGTGGGCGATGCGAAACAAGCTGCCACACTATTCACCTCCTGCCTTACGCTCCAAAGCGTGCCTGGCGCACTGATGTACTCCGGAGAGCCATGCACCTTCGCGGGGGGAAATATTCTCCATGCTGCAGCTCTATCTCAAGATCTATGACTCAGATCTGGGTCCAGTTTGCAGTGAGCTAGACGTGCTAAATACTTGTTATTCCCGAAATTTTTTTATGGGCGCTAAATGACCTCGTAGTCGGCGCGCCCTTAAGCCCAAATAACCAACCATTCCCAAAATGTCATGGTTCGGGTCGCATCAGTCAGGCACAATCGAGAATAATCGATGTGAATTCATCCTTTCGGGAGTGTCTAGACAAGACGTGACCTTGTGGCCGACCTGTAGGGCTGACGTCAGCGACATTTTGTTGGGGGGCGGCTCGTGTCGTGAGCTAGTGGATCTTGCTGTCAGGTCACCTACGACAGGCCATGCGAGATCAGAGAAGGTAATGATTAAACACAACATGACCCCGGCATATTTAATGCTTTGCACGTTTGCTTCTTGCACGTGGTATAGCTCTTTAGCTAGTTCATAGTCATAGTCTTAGTCTTAGACTTCTTAGTCGTAGTTCTATGCCTATATTTAATATTTATCTCAAGCAACACTCAACATATCGATCCACGTCAAGTGACGCCAACTAATCAAACTGAATCACTTTTAGTCGCTTTCTCCCAGCATGTCTAAAAAATCAAGTGTTGCCATGTTGCCACGCCGTGAAATAACCGATCTGCTCTTGAGCGCGACCGACGTCGTGGTCACCGACTTGGACGCCCGTGTTACCAAGCCGTTGCATGATGCAGACACACATACGGCCAGGAATATTCTGACATGCTTCCTTGGGTGAAAGCGTGTCTCGTTGGCACGATTAGCACAAGTGCGGCGAGGTTCGACCGTGAGGTTCGGCCCCGGGAGGCACACAATGCATGACAGGGAATGATAATCTTAATTGCATGTGTATCGAGTACCAGATAATAGCAGGTAGATGGTATTGTAGCTCATCGGCTGGTAGCTGCCACCTTGCAGCCCACAGGATGGCTGCCAGGCGGCCCGAGGCGCGGCGAACCGCCCGCCGCCAGCTGCCACAGCTGCCACCCTGCAGCCCACAGGATGGCCGCCAGACGGCCCGAGGCGCGGCGAACCGCCCGCCACCAGCTGCCACAGCTGCCACCCTGCAGCCCACAGGATGGCTGCCAGACGGCCCGAGGCGCGGCGAACCGCCCGCCACCAGCTGCCACAGCTGCCACCCTGCAGCCCACAGGATGGCCGCCAGACGGCCCGAGGCGCGGCGAACCGCCCGCCACCAGCTGCCACAGTGCCACCCTGCAGCCCACAGGATGGCCGCCAGACGGCCCGAGGCGCGGCGAACCGGCTGTCCGGCTGTTCGGCCGGCAGCGAAATCAATCATCAATCTCCAGAGTCTGACCGGCCAGCAAGGTTACTTTCATCGACCGATCCTCAAACTACAAACGTCCAAAACGTGTAGCGTACTTACATGAAGATACCGCGAATGACAGGTGCCATTCCCACTAGGTTGCAAGTTCAGTGTTTGGAGTGCTGAAGCGAGGAAAGCCATTAAAGTTAAATTAAAGCACATTGGCCTAAGTTATCGAGCATTGAAAGGAAAAAAGAGGAGTTCAAATAGTTCATGAACGCGCGTATTCGATCACAGATGCTTGTGAAGCTTACATAGTAATGCAGAAAATATCACCAGATCACCATTCCTGGACAGACAAATTATCAGCAATTGAGAGAGCCTAGGCTACTAAATGAGTATCACAGCGCACATTATACGCAAATCTCCAAGTGCATGTCATAAGGTCGGTATTGCCGCCTCGGTAGCTCAGTTGGTTAGAGTCGTTTTATTGGTTTATGTATTCCTTTATTTTAGTGGTCGATTTATTTATTCCTTTATTGGTCTCCCCTGTCTTGGCAAGACAGGTTCGAGTCGCTTCACGCGATCACATTTAGCCCCCGACTGGGAGAGTCAGTTGGCAACTGGCCCGATAAGGCCGGGACGAGCCACTGGGGCGGCCGTGTCGGTGCATTGACGGCACGTTAAACTCTCGGTCAAAATTGTGCCGTTGAACCGGAATTCGTGGATCGGGTGGTGGGGCCAGGGTCCACGTAAAAACTCTGCTTAGCAATAGGACTTTGGTCCACAAAGCTATCCCAGTAAGAATTCGGACCAAAGTTTAAAAAAAAAGATATGTTACGACAAGATTTGACAATTCAGAGCTGAATTATTGTTCATGATGAACATCAACTTCAAGATTTCTCCGTCCGGATGCCTGGTGCCTGGTGCCTGGTGCCTGGTGCCTGGTGCCTGGTGCCTGGTGCCTGGTGCATGGTGCTGACGGTAAGAGGCAGCACCCCTACCCCACCCACGTTGAAATCCGTATGATGGGACTGGAAGTAGCCTCCGAGAGGTGTGTCTTATGTACGATTCAGCATGTCCCGTGTGTGCCTGTTAAACCGCAGCCTCTTTGGTCGATTTTCCTCGCCAATATATGTAGGGTATGCTTTACATACCATCTAATATACACTATAGTAGATAGTAAGCAGTAGGATAGGGTAGATGCTAGAGTTGTATGAAGAAAGTAAATGAGAGGAGGTGGGATACTCGCGTATGTGTGAGACAAGTTATGAAATGTCATGCCAGTAGTTGATAGTGTTTGTAGTGAAGATGTAGAATATTTATGGTTCGATATTATCCTGAGGAATGGAACAAGGTTAAGCATTGGGACATACTATAGGCTACCAGATCAGAATGAAAACCCTGTCAGATTGATACAGGATGAGATACAAGAATACAAGGAGAGTGTATGGTAGGACTCTGTTGTTGGAAGACTTCAGCATAACAAGGTTGAGAGACAAAACTAGAAGTCAGAAATCAGAAAAGGGTTTCATGACTTGTTTTGAGAACGTTTGCTTAAAATGATAGATGAATCTACAAGGGAAAACGAAATGTTAGCTCTATTACTTACAAATAAGCAAAATTGCATACATGATGTAAACATTGGAAAGACCTTAGGAGATAGTGATCATAATATTACACGTTTTTCCCTGTGTTCGAAATACAGGGAACAATATGACACTGATGCCACATTTTACTCAAGGGAAGCATGATGAGTTCAAGATCATTATGGATGAAGTTCAGTGGGAAGTGTTATTGTCAGGTTTAGATGCATGTGAAATGTGGGTGATGCTAAACGATCAACAGCTTCAGGGTCAGGATAGGCTCGTTCCCAATAGGTAAATAACACTGAACAAGGTTACACACCCTTTGTTGCTGACCAAGGAAGTAAAACATTCGCTGGGATCAAAGAAGTCGGCATTTAAGAACTAAAAGACCCAAACTTTGAGGCGCACTTAGAAGCATATAGGATAGCTAGAAATATAGTTAGGGCATCTAAAAGACTGACTGAAATCGAGTCACCTAGAGACTGTTCAACATGAAGCACAAAGAGGTTCTTTAGCTCCTACAAATCTAAATATAAAAATGCAGTGTGGAGTCGCCGGAGATACATGGCGAAATAGTGGTTGAGGACTACGATATACCGCATGCAATTCTCATCAGATTTACTAACGAGATCTCAAGTGCAAGTGAACACACCGAAGGTGTGTTCACTGGCATCCATACTGTACACTGGCACTGCCATACATCCATGGCAGTGGATAAGTTAGACAGTTTTGTAATAACTACAGAAGTTGTGGGAACACTTGCAGAAAATAAAACCAAATGAAACTACAGTACCTGATCTATATGCTAGGATTTTAGTGAGTGTGCTCAAGATTAGCAGTTCCTCTGGTATCATTTTCAGGCGGCCTTATGAGTGTGCTGAAGTACTTGAAGATTGGCGTAATGCAAATGTAGCACCAATTTGCAAAAAGGGCAATACGAGGTGTGTAGGCGGTTACAGGTCAGTCAGCATAACCTCACTAGTTTATCAGATGTTCGAAACACTTGCCAAGGAGAATGTCCAGACTCATCATGATAGGCATAACCTTTTAATGGACACTCAACATGGATTACGATCTTGGAGATCATGCTTACCTCACCTCCTGGAGTTCATGAAGTATGTAACTAGGGAAGTTGGCAATAGAAACACGATAGATGTAGTGTGCTTGAACTTCAGCAAAGCTTTCGATAAAGTTCTGCACACGCGTCTCATTCATCAGCTGGGTCAGCACGGTATTGATGGAAAAGTTATGGGATGGATTGAGGCATGGCCAGGGGGAAGGAAACATAGGGCAGCATTAAATGGACGTAAACTGAATCGAAAAATGTTCCGTATGGAGTACCACAGTGTACCGTTATAGGTCCACTTCTCTTTATCACCATTGTGAACAACATTGAGGTAGGACTGAGGAATAAGGTGTTTAAACTTGCGGATGCCATCAAGCTGATAGGAAGAGCTAACAATAGTGATGAATCTAGCAATATTCAGCTAGAGTTGAAGGACCTAAAAAGTGGGCTGATAAATGGCAGACGTCTTTCAACTTTCATGAGCGTAAGGCACAGGTGTAGAACAGTTAAACGCCAACACATTTGCAGTCAAAGGGTGGTTGATCAATGGAACAGGCCATCCGCTGGTGTGGTGTGAAGTATCTCATTGAATGTATTTAGTCCTATTCCGGTAGAGGGAGTGGGGCGAATTTTACCCCATCTTGTGGTTTTTCGCCTGCCGTTTCCTAACTCTTTGCGATAAGAGTGTGAAATTTGGTGACGTTTCCGAACGTTCCTTGTTATGTATGGCCAGACAATTTTCATTTCGTGACTATACCAGAGGCAGCTCCAGGAGTAAATATTGGGAGACACCTGGGACGGATTGTTGTAAACATTTAGGAACAGCACATATGCCGGTATATTTTCATTGCTTTACTGTTCAGATGATTATACTTTGCAATTCAACCGCTCATACTACCTTGCTTACCTACAGATATGCATATTTTGAGCTTAATTATGTTAGAGGCAGAACCAGGGAAAGGAAATAATGGCAACAAGTAACCGGTTTTCTCAAAGCGATATCAGTTACATTGCCATCAGAAAGTTTTGAGGGTGGAGCAGGGCAAGCGGTAACAATATATCGAAAGCAGTGTCGGAGCAAGAAATGCTGCCAATAGCGCATCAAGGATATGAATGATAAATATATTCAAGACATACAAGCATATGCGTAACGTACTTTTTAGCAAAAGACACCCTTTCAGAGAAAAAGGCGCCCGTTTGAGACGAAAAGGTCCCGTTCAGTATGTTAGAGCGCATTGGGGCATAGTTCGGTTTAAATGGTAGCATGTCCGTCGGAAAACTCCACTGTCACCAGTGTCTAGAAAAAGTACCCCTCGATCAGAGCTCACACCTCCATAGTGAACTTTGGTTGGCTATTTGGGCTGAGGAGCGCATCGCCTGCGTTGGTCATATAGCGCCCACCCAATGTGAACTTTATTTTTTGGTGTAGTGAGTTCAGTTTCTCCAGAAAACGTCTGACGACGGTCTCCCCATTTGACCAAATCCCAGCACAATCATCAATATATCGGAGGAGAAGATTTCGCTTTCCTTACGTTCACAGGTGGTTATTTATGAAATTAATTGGAGCGGGGCGGGGGATGGCACAATACATGAAGGCAATGGGCAAACCCAAATGGATTGGGGGTACACTCCATTTTATCCCATTTCAAAAGTTTAAAGTATTTGGGGGCAAAGCCAACACTGAAGGGGAGCTTGCCCCCTCGCAAGCAGATTAAACAACACCTCAGCTTACGCTCCTGCTAGAGCACACCTCTCAAATATATCAAGGAACAGTAGGTCACAACGGGTCAATTTCATCACCATGCTCTATGAGCTTGTCTTTTACTGCCTCTACAGCTTCATCCAAAGCTATTGATATACAGGGTCACTTCGTTGATGCTGAAGAAGATAGCCCTCTTGCAATGCATGCTGCCTTTGAAATTCAGTTAACCCGCGCCGTCTTAGGGTGGGTTGTTATTCACCCCCCAAGGTTTTCCGCGGATAGTGAAAGAACGGCGCACGTCAGCGCGCCGAAATTTGGCATACCTTTTCCCACATCAATTTTGCATGTTGTGCCAAAATTTTGAGGTCAGGTCATCTAGGGTCAACGAGTTAGTGAAGGCAAAGTGAGGTCACCTCGAAAAAAAAGTTCATCCAGTCGTCACGCTTTAACGGATAAAAATATTTTAATGAAACTTTCAACGTTTGCTTATCTTTAGGGACACAACAAAACGCACCAGAATATTTTTTTTTCCCGTTTTTTAATACTTATTAGTTTTGCATATTTGCCCATTAAAATTAAAATCGAAGATTCTGGCTAAAGTAAGAATTTTTATTAGGGCAAGTTGACTTCGAACACAGTTTTTCGGTGCGCTCTACCCATTAGAAAAAGAAAAATTAAAGAAAACTTTAAAACTCAAAATTTTTACATTTCCCCAAAAATACAATTTTGATTTTTGGGTCGCCAAAAGTGTATGGTCCTGGTCAATTTCGTCCTCCTTTTCTGATCCCACATAATTTTTGGTTTTTCAAATCTCCCCCAAAATAAACTCCCCAGAGCCAAAAACATGATGTAAGTCGTGCAAATCTAAGCCCCCTAGTGACGTCACTTTTGGGGGGCGTGGAAATTTTGGGGTGGCGTCTGGCCCTACTCGTTGAGCGCTTTCCGATGACACCTCTTTCGTTTTCGTGCGACGCTTAGTTTGGAGATTAGAGGAGGGGTTATCCTCCCCCAAGATGGGGTGTGAGGATCTGACCGGAGAGACGGGGCGGGTTAATTGCTTTGCAAAGTAATCAGTGTTCCACAAATGAGTGGACACGAATCTAAACAGCTGTTCGAGAACGCTCTCAATCAGACCGGATGTCTTCTCCGTGCGTCCCCGCATCCCGAGGTGACAGGGCGCAGCGGGACGCCACTCTCGTGGTCCTTGGGAGACCATACAAGACCGGCCAGGACGCCGGTTCTGCATGGTTGCTCAAGAACCACGCGATCACCCAGCGGTAGACCGCTGTGTCACTGTGCAAGACGTCGCTTGAAGTTTATAATGGATTTTGTGGTGCATAATGCATTTTGCTTCGTTTATTTTCAGCCCTGGTGATCCTTGTACAGTCCGAGTATTTGAGGATGTACACGTGTGTCCCGCATCGATCCGGGGACATTCAGTTTGCATGCGTGACCTCCAAATGACCTCCAAATGGAGCCCGTGCCGCGTGCAGGGACGCCGTTTGTTGCAAGGTGCAAGTGCGCATTGGAGTGGAGTCGCAAACGTGGCGTGGCTTCGCCTGTGCACGCTTCACCGACACACACGCAGCACAAAGTGCAGTGGCAAGTCGCGCTCTCCTGGGGCAGCGAACTGGGACGTCAGCAGTCGGTGTTAAAATAATGGTTTTTCGTCAAGTGTGAGAAGTCGAAACGAGCACAATAGGATGTAGAAATATGGCATGGAAGCATGCCAATTAAAATATTGTTTCAGTTCTTCAACCTCAATTTTGAGCCAATAGTGTACCCATCAGTGCATTTTTTTTGTTTTGT
>JAOTOM010003490.1:95000-160339 GCA_034440615.1 Ashinkailepas kermadecensis
TTCCTGAAGTCTCCAATAAGTCACCACTATCGACGAAACACCAGATTTATAGGGGCATTCAATCAATTTCGACTCTTGTTTCTTCTGATGATTGGTAGCTAGATGCACTAAGGTCGCCATGCTAACCTGGAGGAAAGCCATTGTCTTAAGCATTTCCACATTGTGGTGTCATCTCGTTTTACTCGGTTCGCTGAACCATCCTATTTGTGATCATCCACCATAGTTATCTTCAGATGCAACTTATGGTATGATACCTACCCGTCCAGAAGTTATTCATCCCCCCTCTTTCCTTCCTCTACGGAGAAATAAGTGGAAAACGAATCACGAATAAAAAAAACGAATAAACCTGTGGAAGCGCAACAGAATAGATCTCAATTTGTTCCCTTTCCATTGTATTTTAATTTTCAATTACGCACCGACGCACAATTAACAGAAATCCCCAATGAATGCACGGACCTTTAATGCAAGCCGTGCGTATTCTTGAATGACGGAATGCAGCATCGTTGCACCGACGAAACGACTGCCGTTTGCCACGACCAGTACCAGCCGAATGCACACCGCCCAACGGCCAGCTGGCTCTGAGCGGCCTCGTCGCACGGCCACAGCTGATATAGCAATGCGTCATGTTTTATAGTTCAATCACTCTGTGGTTTACGAGCGGCACCACAGGTCCAACGAGCTTGACTTAAACAAAAGGGAAGGTTATCAAACTTTGGCGCGCCCCAAGCACAGCCCAGTAAAGTTACAGTGCATTGCAGAGGCTTATAGCTGATCAATCGATAGACGTTGATAGTTATGCGGTGGCATGCGGTTAGTACCGTGTCAGATATGCTTAAGCATATTTGCTTAACGGTGCTCAAGCGATATGAATTTGCAGCATAAGGTTTGAATACAATAGTTGTATTTAAACATGCCAACCAACTTCTAGCAGGAAGGAATTTGCTGAAAATCAAAACCGGCGGCAGACCAATATAGAAGGTCCCACTCCACAACGAATACATTCCGCGCGGATTCAATAAATGACTTGATGGAGAACATGACATCGCGAAAATTCACTTTTGCATATCAGGCAATTTCGACATGATTTCGTGTAAGGATAGATCAGTTCACAAAGACCAACACGAATTTAGTTTCGACTCTATAAAAGTTTATCCTTATACCTGACACAACGTAGACAGTAAGTGGGTATCGGAGAAAACATATTGCCGACATTGACCTCAGGGCTCAGTACTCCTTACACAGGACTGATTGCCCTCAACGCTCAGTACGTGCCCGCTCCTGCCCCGTCGCCGCCTCCGCTTCGGTTCTCGACCTCGCATCCGCCGCGCAGCTCCACTGACCGCCCACGACTCCACGCCGCCCTCAGAGAACACCGACGACCGCTCTCAGTTGACGACAAAACAGCGGGCCGCTTTACGACGCGCTTCGCTGGCCGAGGCGCTCGGCGCCGCCGATGTCTCGCGCTGATTGGCCGCCGACGGCGCCGCTGACCGCTGCACCGCTGACAAGTGCACGCGTCGAGCCTTTCGACCCGGACTCGCCCGCGCTCATCATCATGTTATCGCCCCCCCCCCCGCCCGTTGCCGGCAGCTTGTCGGTGATTACAATCGACAGCGGTGACGGGATCGTCGCCTCCGCCATCGCGTCGGCTGCGACGGCCGCTGCCGTCTGTCGGACGGACCATGCGATTTGCTCGCGGATCCCGTGCCACATTGACCTGGCAGGACTTGACTTACTCAGCTGGTCCGTGATGTCGTTTGCGGTTTAGCTGCGCTGGCACATCACACGGGACAACCGTGATGCAATCTTGGCGTTCCATCCAACCACGTGCTTAAATTTAAAAGCAGACGATCTGAGCTCATATATGCTAAGTATACAACACGCATGCTTCACTATCTCCCACTTGCCCCGTTGTTTGTGGCTTGACTGCATAGTGGTGCAGGAAGTGGAGGACGAAGAAGGAGAATGTGCCTAATATGTATCTTAGTCGACGGAAGGAAAAAATGTTTTGTGTATGCTGTGTCTAGCTGAAGAAATAGACCATGATATCTCAATGGGATATATTGTTTCTTTAGAAATCAGGATAAAACATTGATTAGGTTATTGCTGTCTCTATTTGTCTCGTCTGATAGTACCTTTCCTTTATAGGTCTAACCAAGATGGCCACTGTGGTTTTATTAAACCTGAACATTGTATGACGCTATGACTTCATGTTGAAGCGGATGACTGCTAAATCTGGATTCATGTTTACCAGTGACGCGAAGCACGAGTCTAATATTGATATGTTCCTCGATGGTGATCAATTAAGAAACATAAAAGAAGAAAGGAGAAAATACCATCTTTTCATGAAAACTGCATTATGTGACCAAAAGGATGTATAGTTCCTGAGGAGGACAGATCATCCACGGACCGGGGTTGTGGGCGGGCTGGCCATCGGGTGTTGTGGGCGGGCTGGCCATCGGGTGTTGTGGGTGGGCTGGCCATCGGGTGTTGTGGGCGGACTGGTCATCGGGTGTTGTGGGCAGGCTGGTCATCACGTGTTGTGGGCGGGCTGGCCATCGGGTGTTGTGGGCGGGCTGGCCATCGGGTGTTGTGGGCGGGCTGGTCATCGGGTGTTGTGGGCGGGCTGGTCATCGGGTGTTGTGGGCGGGCTGGCCATCGGGTGTTGTGGGCGGGCTGGCCATCGGGTGTTGTGGGCGGGCTGGTCATCAGGTATAGTGGGCGGGCTGGTCATCACGTGTTGTGGGCGGGCTGGCCATCGGGTGTTGTGGGCGGGCTGGTCATCACGTGTTGTGGACGGGCTGGTCATCCAAGCAGACACATCCGCTCTCTAGGCCTGAGCTGCGGCCTCGATCGGAAAAACAAAGATGTTCTGGTGGTGCTCGGTTGTGTAGTGTTGTAGTTTGTATGCCCAGCAAGAGTCTGAATGTCTTCTTTCAAGCGCTAATCATTTTTGCTTGAGGTTATGTAAGCTTCAGGTAGTGGCTTAACATGGTAGTGCTTGACAGGTACCAATAGGTTCTGATATGAGCATGACCATCCCTTGGTGGCAGAACATAATAACCTATGGCTGACGATGTCAGTTCTGGAAGCGCATGGCGGTGCAATGTTTGATGTTTCCACCAATATGTGCTACTCGAACTGCAGTTTTTCGGTCCACATGGTTCTCATGCCGGTTCATGGAACTTGTTTTCGTACGCACGGGATTGATTCGGTCGGGTATCGGTGTGGCGGCCATTTGCGTGATGCCTTCCACCGTGCACGTGCATGCTTCTTCGGACTCGTCACCCTTACAGCTGAACACCGTCTTCCAACTCAACTTCAACCGTTCAATCACTGACACCGCTTCCATTTGTTCCAGGCCTGTACGGAAAGAAGACGAAAGGTAAGCGGTCGAAGGGTGTCACGTCCCCACGTTTGACGCATCCGTGGTGTGACGATAGCCGCAGGCAGCGAAGTTCACCTGTGCGCCTGCTTCATCTCCAGTGGCTATGACCAGGACACTCGAACCAGCTCTGACCAGGCTTTACAATAACATTGACCCATCGGGAGATCTGGGAGCACTCATCCCTCCACCGGTAAAACATGAACTTATTGGGAGCGTGGCGAAGACATTCTCAGAGGTCAAGTTAACCGCTCACACTTGCTGTTCGGAAAAAAATCGGTTCGAGCATTGACTTCAGTTCCAGTGAGTCCTGTACCCACCACCCGATCAATGAATCCCAGTTCAACGGCATAATTTTGGCCCGAGCTTAGCGTTCCATCAATGCACCGACACGGCCGTCCCCGTAGCTCGTCACCAGCCTTATCGAGCCAGTTGCCAACTGGCTTTCCCAGCCGGGGTCAAATGCAAGCGCGTGAACCGACTCGAACCCTGTCTTGCCGGGATTGGGGAAACAGTGCAGGTCAGCGCTTTAACCAACTAAGCTACCGGAACGGCAATCTATCAACCGGGGGAGAGATCAAGCAATTTATTCACACATTAAAAGCAAAGTTGGCGAAGTTAATTTCTTACAGCCTTCCTGGCATCCATTAAGTCGGCAAACATTTCAAATAGCTCCATTTCATTTCAACTCCATTTGTAGATGTAGTTAGAAAATTGTGCTATGAAATGCCATGCAAACATGAATGCAAATATCCTTGCCAAGTTGAAAGATAAGGAATTTCCCGGCACTTAAAAACCATGGAGCCAACATGGGCTTCCCAAAGCAACGTTCTCCTCCCTGGTTCTTTCTTGCTGACATGTATTTTTTTCCTAATTGGCTCATAGGTGATCAGATTAGAGATGGCCAACATCCCCTTCCACTTCCTTTACCAAACTTCTTTGGTACTTACCTACCTTCTTTGAGAGGAACATGAGCAAAATCACGAGCCCAATGACCAGGCCAAATATCATCTGGTTAGAAGAAGCCGGGTTTTGGAGTTGGGACCAGTTCAAAAGATCGATACAAATTTCATGTATTGACAGATTCAGAAAGCTGGTTTCGAGTTCTTTGGTAGGGCCAAACAAAAACTAATCATCCCAAATTTTCAAACTTCTCGGATTTGGAAAGTTTAGTACCTAAGCATAAGCTTAGAGCAATTAGTCCCATCAAATGCTTCCAGTTTTGCACAAGTTGTGATTAAAGACGAATGTTTCTCCAAGCCGGGCTGCTTTGGGGAGGGGCATGGCTGAGAGATGGCCCTCTTGGATCCGCTAGTGAGTGCATGGTAATCACTGAGGTGACTAAGCACTACACAAAGCCCAGTGTAAGAGCCCGCTGGCCCAGAACACACTTTCTAGTTGGGCTTTTGGTCCCAGCATTTTCCACCTTTCGTACCTATTTAAGCAGGTTGGTAGCTTGCTCCTACCGCACCACGTCGCACAGTCTCTTAATTTCATGGATGAATGGGATTTTTTGGTAAAACATGTCCCGATGTAGCTCAAAAACTCAAAAGTGAACAAACATGCCGACATCCTTTGGGGACACAATGCATTCCAAATGAACTCTCGCGCATCTAGCGAAAGCCGAATACTCTGCGCTTGTTATGAAACGAATGCGTAATATATGTCGATTTTCTGCCAAAGGCTTTCCTCATTCATGCGTGTTTCAGACCAGTTATAAAGCTGTTTGAAATTTGATATGTAAACCTGAACTTTAATTTTCACTATAATTACGTGTCACCCATGCACTCTTGTTGCCAGTTGTTTTCAAGTCCGCTATTTTACAGTGGACAGGAGGTTCGTTTTGTACGAATACATTTTTTTTAAAAACATTCCAGCTCTACTCAGGAGAGGCACTGCCTTAATGGCCTTAATGGTCGGACCGCTCCTGTTCTCAGCCAGCATAAGCCTCCATTAGGGGCGCTGGCTGAGCGGAGCTGGAGACGGGCTGTGGCACACCCCTGCTGCAAGCTCCAGATCAGACACCATACAGCGACAGGCAATGTCGGGATCCGCCACAACCGCACACTCTTGACATTCCGCAAAGACGTACAACTTGTTGCGCTTACGCTTCGCAGAAAGGTAGGAATTTCAGAAATACGTGAAACATATTTGAACAATTCGGCGCAGTGGATTCGAGTTTCAAATGCGTGCTCGATATTCGGCAGAGGAGACCGGTTGTAGAAATACTTCCTCCAGTGTCGGCGTATGTGCATTGCAGAGCAGTTCAATTCGACCTCAACCGAGATTAGAGACATCTTTCCAAAATCGGGGTCTATTGCCTATTATCATGTGCGTATCTCAAACTGAAATTCACCATGCCGGATCGTCCAGTGATCACGAGTGTCACGTTGTGGCAAAGTCCTTTCCGCCTTCCCGCCCAATTTCTGCCGCATACAGTGTGGAGCGCAGCACCCTCCTTCGGACTGACATCCGCCACTCAGTCACACGACCTCGAGGCACGCAGGTCACGTGACATGACGACATAGCTGCGCGAACGGCTGCTGGCTGGCTGGCCGCACCAGCGCCGACCAAGTTCTGCTGTTGAACGCCGTCTTCAAACAAAAGAGGGTGCGCACCTCAAAGAGAACATTGTGCTGAAAATCAAAAGTAGAGACCGGTTCCAATTCTGGGTACAGGAACTGGAACTGCAAAAGATGCAACACAAACATATTAATGTTTCGAAAACATGACGGCCGGGAAAGCCAGGCCGGCTCGCTCGGGCGCACTGTTGTCGTACGTGCACGGGAGTAGACTTGCTCGGCTCCGCCTGCGTTCGTATTGACATGTTCGATGAATTCCGCGTCTTGCGCTGAAGAAAATCATCATTTGGCCAATCCTTGCAGAGGTGAATAATACATTTAAACCTGAGTCTTCCGCTTGGGTTACCGCATGTTCGTGACCTTTTTCAAACTTGGACATGCAACTTCAAGCCTGGTCAAGCGTTGAGTTATGTCTGAATGCAAAATTTATTGGCAAACGCGAATAGGCAGATGTCTGTGCCTCTGAACAAGCACATTGTCCGTTCACTTTAAAAAAAGTAAGTGCTAGATGAACTGACACTATGCTTTGACTTCGGGGTTGGATCACGTGGATCGTGCGCCAGACATTATACAGTCAGTTGGGATCATTCCTGACCGCGCTGCGTGATTCCCAATTAGATCTCAGTTTACAGTTTTCCAGTTTTCCAGGATGAGTAGCAAATGAACACCTTGATATGTTCCAACTAGGAATATATTGTAATATATCAACGCCAGGGAACGTCGAAAAACTAGAGAGAGGCGGCGGGTCGCGTGGTCGAACTGCCCTGTGGCGTCGCCTTGTGGTGTGACCCTGTCATAGGTCACGTCTGTGGACGGCCATGGACGACCGAGTTGCCATGTGACGATACCTCGTGCTGTGACCCTGTCATAGGTCACGGCCGGGAGAGTCGGGCGGCCGAGCTGCCATGTGACGATACCTCGTGCTGTGACCCTGTCATAGGTCACGTCTGTGGACGGCCATGGACGACCGAGTTGCCATGTGACGATACCTCGTGCTGTGACCCTGTCATAGGTCACGTCTGTGGAGGGTCAGGCGGCCGAGCTGCCATGTGACGATACCTCGTGGTGTGACCCTGTCATAGGTCACGGCCGGGAGAGTCGGGCGGCCGAGCTGCCATGTGACGATACCTCGTGGTGTGACCCTGTCATAGGTCACGGCCGGGAGAGTCGGGCGGCCGAGCTGCCATGTGACGATACCTCGTGGTGTGACCCTGTCATAGGTCACGGCCGGGAGAGTCTGGCGGCCGAGCTGCCATGTGACGATACCTCGTGCTGTGACCCTGTCATAGGTCACGTCTGTGGACGGCCATGGACGACGGAGTTGCCATGTGACGATACCTCGTGCTGTGACCCTGTCATAGGTCACGGCCGGGAGAGTCGGGCGGCCGAGCTGCCATGTGACGATACCTCGTGCTGTGACCCTGTCATAGGTCACGTCTGTGGACGGCCATGGACGACCGAGTTGCCATGTGACGATACCTCGTGCTGTGACCCTGTCATAGGTCACGGCCGGGAGAGTCGGGCGGCCGAGCTGCCATGTGACGATACCTCGTGCTGTGACCCTGTCATAGGTCACGTCTGTGGACGGCCATGGACGACCGAGTTGCCATGTGACGATACCTCGTGCTGTGACCCTGTCATAGGTCACGGCCGGGAGAGTCGGGCGGCCGAGCTGCCATGTGACGATACCTCGTGGTGTGACCCTGTCATAGGTCACGTCTGTGGACGGCCATGGACGACCGAGTTGCCATGTGACGATACCTCGTGCTGTGACCCTGTCATAGGTCACGGCCGGGAGAGTCGGGCGGCCGAGCTGCCATGTGACGATACCTCGTGCTGTGACCCTGTCATAGGTCACGGCCGGGAGAGTCGGGCGGCCGAGCTGCCATGTGACGATACCTCGTGCTGTGACCCTGTCATAGGTCACGTCTGTGGACGGCCATGGACGACCGAGTTGCCATGTGACGATACCTCGTGGTGTGACCCTGTCATAGGTCACGTCTGTGGACGGCCATGGACGACCGAGCTGCCATGTGACGATACCTCGTGGTGTGACCCTGTCATAGGTCACGGCCGGGAGAGTCGGGCGGCCGAGCTGCCATGTGACGATACCTCGTGCTGTGACCCTGTCATAGGTCACGTCTGTGGACGGCCATGGACGACCGAGTTGCCATGTGACGATACCTCGTGCTGTGACCCTGTCATAGGTCACGGCTGTGGAGGGTCAGGCGGCCGAGCTGCCATGTGACGATACCTCGTGGTGTGACCCTGTCATAGGTCACGTCTGTGGACGGCCATGGACGACCGAGCTGCCATGTGACGATACCTCGTGGTGTGACCCTGTCATAGGTCACGGCCGGGAGAGTCGGGCGGCCGAGCTGCCATGTGACGATACCTCGTGCTGTGACCCTGTCATAGGTCACGTCTGTGGACGGCCATGGACGACCGAGTTGCCATGTGACGATACCTCGTGCTGTGACCCTGTCATAGGTCACGTCTGTGGAGGGTCAGGCGGCCGAGCTGCCATGTGACGATACCTCGTGGTGTGACCCTGTCATAGGTCACGTCTGTGGACGGCCATGGACGACCGAGTTGCCATGTGACGATACCTCGTGCTGTGACCCTGTCATAGGTCACGTCTGTGGAGGGTCAGGCGGCCGAGTTGCCATGTGACGATACCTCGTGCTGTGACCCTGTCATAGGTCACGTCTGTGGACGGCCATGGACGACCGAGTTGCCATGTGACGATACCTCGTGCTGTGACCCTGTCATAGGTCACGGCCGGGAGAGTCGGGCGGCCGAGCTGCCATGTGACGATACCTCGTGCTGTGACCCTGTCATAGGTCACGGCCGGGAGAGTCGGGCGGCCGAGCTGCCATGTGACGATACCTCGTGCTGTGACCCTGTCATAGGTCACGTCTGTGGACGGCCATGGACGACCGAGTTGCCATGTGACGATACCTCGTGCTGTGACCCTGTCATAGGTCACGGCCGGGAGAGTCGGGCGGCCGAGCTGCCATGTGACGATACCTCGTGGTGTGACCCTGTCATAGGTCACGGCTGTGGACGGCCATGGACGACCGAGTTGCCATGTGACGATACCTCGTGCTGTGACCCTGTCATAGGTCACGGCCGGGAGAGTCGGGCGGCCGAGCTGCCATGTGACGATACCTCGTGCTGTGACCCTGTCATAGGTCACGTCTGTGGACGGCCATGGACGACCGAGTTGCCATGTGACGATACCTCGTGCTGTGACCCTGTCATAGGTCACGGCCGGGAGGGTCGGGCGGCCGAGCTGCCATGTGACGATACCTCGTGCTGTGACCCTGTCATAGGTCACGTCTGTGGACGGCCATGGACGACCGAGTTGCCATGTGACGATACCTCGTGCTGTGACCCTTTTCGTGGTGTGACCCTGTCATAGGTCACGGCCGGGAGAGTCGGGCGGCCGAGCTGCCATGTGACGATACCTCGTGGTGTGACCCTGTCATAGGTCACGGCCGGGAGAGTCGGGCGGCCGAGCTGCCATGTGACGATACCTCGTGGTGTGACCCTGTCATAGGTCACGGCCGGGAGAGAGGGTGCTGTGCCGTGCCTCACGGCCGGGGAGTCGGGCGGCCGAGCTGCCATGTGACGATACCTCGTGCTGTGACCCTGTCATAGGTCACGTCTGTGGACGGCCATGGACGACCGAGTTGCCATGTGACGATACCTCGTGCTGTGACCCTGTCATAGGTCACGGCCGGGAGAGTCGGGCGGCCGAGCTGCCATGTGACGATACCTCGTGCTGTGACCCTGTCATAGGTCACGTCTGTGGACGGCCATGGACGACCGAGTTGCCATGTGACGATACCTCGTGCTGTGACCCTGTCATAGGTCACGGCCGGGAGAGTCGGGCGGCCGAGCTGCCATGTGACGATACCTCGTGGTGTGACCCTGTCATAGGTCACGTCTGTGGACGGCCATGGACGACCGAGTTGCCATGTGACGATACCTCGTGCTGTGACCCTGTCATAGGTCACGGCCGGGAGAGTCGGGCGGCCGAGCTGCCATGTGACGATACCTCGTGCTGTGACCCTGTCATAGGTCACGTCTGTGGACGGCCATGGACGACCGAGTTGCCATGTAACGATACCTCGTGCTGTGACCCTGTCATAGGTCACGTCTGTGGAGGGTCAGGCGGCCGAGCTGCCATGTGACGATACCTCGTGGTGTGACCCTGTCATAGGTCACGTCTGTGGACGGCCATGTACGACCGAGTTGCCATGTGACGATACCTCGTGCTGTGACCCTGTCATAGGTCACGTCTGTGGAGGGTCAGGCGGCCGAGCTGCCATGTGACGATACCTCGTGGTGTGACCCTGTCATAGGTCACGTCTGTGGACGGCCATGGACGACCGAGTTGCCATGTGACGATACCTCGTGCTGTGACCCTGTCATAGGTCACGGCCGGGAGAGTCGGGCGGCCGAGCTGCCATGTGACGATACCTCGTGGTGTGACCCTGTCATAGGTCACGTCTGTGGACGGCCATGGACGACCGAGTTGCCATGTGACGATACCTCGTGCTGTGACCCTGTCATAGGTCACGGCCGGGAGAGTCGGGCGGCCGAGCTGCCATGTGACGATACCTCGTGCTGTGACCCTGTCATAGGTCACGTCTGTGGACGGCCATGGACGACCGAGTTGCCATGTGACGATACCTCGTGCTGTGACCCTGTCATAGGTCACGGCCGGGAGAGTCGGGCGGCCGAGCTGCCATGTGACGATACCTCGTGCTGTGACCCTGTCATAGGTCACGTCTGTGGACGGCCATGGACGACCGAGTTGCCATGTGACGATACCTCGTGCTGTGACCCTGTCATAGGTCACGGCCGGGAGAGTCGGGCGGCCGAGCTGCCATGTGACGATACCTCGTGGTGTGACCCTGTCATAGGTCACGGCCGGGAGAGTCGGGCGGCCGAGCTGCCATGTGACGATACCTCGTGCTGTGACCCTGTCATAGGTCACGTCTGTGGAGGGTCAGGCGGCCGAGCTGCCATGTGACGATACCTCGTGGTGTGACCCTGTCATAGGTCACGGCCGGGAGAGTCGGGCGGCCGAGCTGCCATGTGACGATACCTCGTGCTGTGACCCTGTCATAGGTCACGTCTGTGGACGGCCATGGACGACCGAGTTGCCATGTGACGATACCTCGTGCTGTGACCCTGTCATAGGTCACGTCTGTGGAGGGTCAGGCGGCCGAGCTGCCATGTGACGATACCTCGTGCTGTGACCCTGTCATAGGTCACGGCCGGGAGAGTCGGGCGGCCGAGCTGCCCTGTAGCTTCACCTGATGGTGTGACCCTGTTGCAGACCGGCTGGTGCGGGTCACGGCCGTGGAGGGTCAGGCGGCCGAGCTGCCCTGTAGCTTCACCTGATGGTGTGACCCTGTTGCAGACCGGCTGGTGCGGGTCACGGCCGTGGAGGGCCAGGCAGCCGAGCTGCCGTGTGACGTGACGCCAGCACGACCCGGCGACTCGCTGCGGCTTGTGCTGTGGTATGGCGCCGACTCCCGCCGCACCATCTACACGTGAGTCGCCTGCTGCCGCACCATCTACAGGTGAGTAGCCTGCTGCCGCACCATCTACACGTGAGTCGCCTGCACCATCTACACGTGAGTCGCCTGCTGCCGCACCATCTACACGTGAGTCGCCTGCTGCCGCACCATCTACACGTGAGTCGCCTGCTGCCGCACCATCTACACGTGAGTCGCCTGCTGCCACACCATCTACACGTGAGTCGCCTGCTGTCGCACCATCTACAGGTGAGTCGCCTGCTGTCGCACCATCTACAGGTGAGTCGCCTGCTGCCGCACCATCTACACGTGAGTCGCCTGCTGCCGCACCATCTACAGGTGAGTCGCCTGCACCATCTACACGTGAGTCGCCTGCTGCCGCACCATCTACACGTGAGTCGCCTGCTGCCGCACCATCTACAGGTGAGTCGCCTGCACCATCTACACGTGAGTCACCTGCTGCCGCACCATCTACACGTGAGTCGCCTGCACCATCTACACGTGAGTCGCCTGCTGCCGCACCATCTACAGGTGAGTCGCCTGCTGCCGCACCATCTACACGTGAGTCGCCTGCTGCCGCACCATCTACAGGTGAGTCGCCTGCACCATCTACACGTGAGTCACCTGCTGCCGCACCATCTACACGTGAGTCGCCTGCTGCCGCACCATCTACAGGTGAGTCGCCTGCACCATCTACAGGTGAGTCGCCTGCACCTTCTACACGTGAGTCACCTGCTGCCGCACCATCTACACGTGAGTAGCCTGCTGCCGCACCATCTACAGGTGAGTCGCCTGCTGCCGCACCATCTACACGTGAGTCGCCTGCTGCCGCACCATCTACACGTGAGTCGCCTGCTGCCGCACCATCTACAGGTGAGTCGCCTGCTGCCGCACCATCTACACGTGAGTCGCCTGCTGCCGCACCATCTACACGTGAGTCGCCTGCACCATCTACACGTGAGTCACCTGCTGCCGCACCATCTACACGTGAGTCGCCTGCTGCCGCACCATCTACAGGTGAGTCGCCTGCACCATCTACACGTGAGTCACCTGCTGCCGCACCATCTACAGGTGAGTCGCCTGCACCATCTACACGTGAGTCGCCTGCTGCCGCACCATCTACACGTGAGTCGCCTGCACCATCTACACGTGAGTCACCTGCTGCCGCACCATCTACACGTGAGTCGCCTGCTGCCGCACCATCTACAGGTGAGTCGCCTGCACCATCTACAGGTGAGTCGCCTGCACCATCTACAGGTGAGTCGCCTGCACCTTCTACACGTGAGTCACCTGCTGCCGCACCATCTACACGTGAGTCGCCTGCTGCCGTACCATCTACACGTGAGTCGCCTGCACCATCTACACGTGAGTCACCTGCTGCCGCACCATCTACACGTGAGTCGCCTGCTGCCGCACCATCTACACGTGAGTCGCCTGCACCTTCTACACGTGAGTCACCTGCTGCCGCACCATCTACACGTGAGTCGCCTGCACCATCTACACGTGAGTCACCTGCTGCCGCACCATCTACACGTGAGTCGCCTGCACCATCTACAGGTGAGTCGCCTGCTGCCGCACCATCTACACGTGAGTCGCCTGCTGCCGCACCATCTACAGGTGAGTCGCCTGCTTCCATCGGTGGATCGTTGTCAGCACGGCCGGCGCTGACCGTGAGACCGTCAGCAGCTGATGCATTCTCCAGCTCAAGTTAATTGTAACAAACTATGTTCTTTGATGCACATTCGGAAGCGTTGACAATGTCATGTGAACAAAATGCGATGTAAGTTGAAGGATATTTGATGTTGCAGTCACAAGCATCACAGAAATCGAGATTACAGGTGCAATATCTGCCACATTACGTTCTCCACCCACGCCAGCTGCCACGCATCTCAGCAGCTCGCTCGCACACACGCAAAGGTCCTCGTGCTTCTGGCGGAATGCTGCTGCTGTCGTCAACCACTTTCTAGTCAAGAGCCGAAAAGTCAAAACAAGTAGCTGGGCAGCCGCTTTAGTCAACGATATCACCCACCCCTACGACGCCACTTACGGTCGAGACACCTTTTAAGGTCGAGCAATTCCGTAAAGCTATGCCACCCCTGCAGGTCACATCACCTCAGGTCACGCTACTATTTGGTCGTCCTGGTTACAATGATGTGCCATTGTATGAGCACGACTGCGAGCAGGCGGCGGGAGTGGTGACTATGTGGTGATGAACATCAGTCGCTTCAAAGCCGACAAGAATAAAATGAAGAGCCACATACTTCGCTTGGAGTTCGGACCCAGGGAATGTGATATCCTGGCATTGACCTCCTCGGCCGCGCACCACGGACCGCGGAGGTAAGTATCCCCCCCCCACCCTGCTTATCTCAAGAACGACTGGGCCGGTAAAAAGAAACTCAAACCTCAATCGACAGTGCCGTGGCGTGTGGTCTCAGTGAACATAGTAAATTGTGTTTTAAGTGTGCATTAAGGCCGTCCCGCGGACGCCAAACAGCCACGCCGCAGGGGCTGCGCGGCAGGTCAGCGCCACCCAGCGCCAGCGTGGTGGACAATGCGGTACTTTTCAGGCCATAACTCAGTCATTTGGGTAGATGGATGAATGTTTAAACGTTGCTGGAGATATTCTCCATATGATTTCGAGAACATTTTGCCTCATTTGCTTCGAAATTTGGAATCTATGGGCAAAAATCGAAAACATTTCTTCCTCAATAATCTTCACTTTAACATGCCGACATTTCAAAGTGAAATATGCAAACAAAACCACGGCACGACATGCTAATTATCAACTAATTATCCCACATTTACTGTGTGCATACATTACATATCTTTATTCGTTCGGTTTATATGTCAACTTGTGTGTACCGATGCGTTTTTGGAGATTAAAAAATCGGCCAACACAATGTCAGTCTGACGTCACTCACGCCTCACCTATAATGAACGCATAGCTTGCTTATTCGGGAAAAGGCGTTGAATCGAACAAATGACGCATTGCAAATTTTCGTGCATATATCTCAACGTGTGTTTAAGTTATCCCGAATAATAAATAGGGGGCGAGGGTGGGGGCAGATTTGCCTGTGACACTGCGCTATGTATTTCAACTCGATGCAAAGTAAGCTAGACGGCGCATAGTTTATTCATGCAATAGCATACACAATAGTGTCGGCCATGATTGTAGGATGTAGGAAACTTCATTCAACGGCGAAACTTCGGCAAAGGATTGACGGCTCAAGCAGATAATCACTTGCCAAGCAAATTATCTGGATCTCATATACGCCTATTGACTTATACATATCAAGTTCCACTCATGCAGCCTCGTTTCATCGCTGCTGAGCTGAAATACAGAGGTAGAAATACCGAGGTAAAAATACCGAGGTAGAAATACCGAGGTAGAAATACCGAGGTAGAAATCGTCCACTTCACCTTCAGCGTGGGAAACAGATTCCCTCGGTTATCGCTGCGAGCGGAACATAAAAGGAAGACGGCACATTTCAAAATGACCCCTTCGCTACTTTCTATTTGAAGGGTCCATCTAATTGCATCGGGTAGGGAACAAAGGCCACGAGCATGAGTTCACCGCACGTGCATTGCACACTTGGCCCAGCCACAACAGAATCGTACGAAAATCACTCTGAAATGCTTCTAAGATGCATGTTGATGTATGTGTGTACATCCCACGGGTCGCCATCCAATTAAGCACAAGATGCAACATATGCAGCAATACCAACAGGCGAAACGCAAAGTGGCCTCCAATGCCCGTCGTGCATGTGGCAGGCCTGTGCACGCCAGCGTGGCGGCAGTAGAAGTGGGCGGTGGGTCTGGTCTGGCCGGAGCAGATCCGGACCCGAGGCTCGCGGTCGGCCGGGTCCGTGCGCAGTGTGCTCCTCTCCGCCTGTGCTCCCCCGTCTCAGACGACGGCGGCGGCGGCGGCGGCTCGATGACGAGCGGGCGGCCGGCCGCGAGCCTCGAGCCCGCAGCTGTGGGCCGGCGGGGCTGGCCGCCCACTTCTAGTGTCGCCGCTGGAGCGACAGCGGTAGCTCTGCCTGCGTGTTGCAAACGCGCCGGCGGCGAGGTTCGTTCGAGAGCCGCCGTCGCTCGGCGCCGGCTGGCACCTCGGGCCAGGAGATTCGCCGTCTGGCACCTCGGGCCAGGAGATTCGTCGGCTGGCACCTCGGGCCAGGAGATTCGCCGTCTGGCACCTCGGGCCAGGAGATTCGCCGTCTGGCACCTCGGGCCAGGAGATTCGTCGGCTGGCACCTCGGGCCAGGAGATTCGCCGACTGGCACCTCGGGCCAGGAGATTCGCCGTCTGGCACCTCGGGCCAGGAGATTCGTCGGCTGGCTCGGGCCGGGGACTGCCGAAGGCGGATCGGCGGCAGCCGACAGTCGGGAAAACGGGGATTGGTGAGGGATTGGTGAGGGATCCATCGGGGGCGAATATGGAGGCGGTATCGGGGCATGTGCCTCTCCCCCACCTCCCACCTCGCTCAGCGGATGCGTCAGCCTAAGTCGCCCTTTTCAGAGGCAAGGGCCTACTTCAGCATGCTCAAATGAACCTCTCCCCCTCCCGCTAAACGAGCTTTTTTCTGCCGATGGCGCCGGCGCCCCACGGAGGAACCACGCCCTCCCCATGAGAATCCTGGCTCCGCCCGTGGGATTGGACAGGAATTGGTGAGAGATTGCCCGACTCCTGGTGGGGCTTCATTAGGCCCTGACTCGAGTGATTCATCTCACCTCAACCGAAAGGACTGACCAGTATGGCTAATCGGTCCCTAACTAAAGGAACTTACCAAAAGTACCGACCGGCTCCCGACTGAGGGATTGGGCAATCTTTTACGGGACTGATGGATCGATCTTTGACTGATCGATTTGTCCGAATCGGAGGGATTGCTCCCTGTTGTCGTATTAAAGAAAAATGGCTTCAGACCAAGTTTCCTTAGCTGTTCATTGGTACTGCGAGATAAAGTCATCACCTAAATGTTTCAAAGTATTTATAGCATGAGCAGGCAAAGCACATGATTATAATTCTTAGTGGAAAAAAATCATTTTCAGAATATGCTGAGATAAATATTGAGCATAAGCTATATCACTTTCATCATTGCGACAATTGAATGGAATGTGCCACTAAACGATTTAGTGTCACATCTAAGTACACCATTTAAGCATATACAAGCAAATAATAATGGGCTCCACTACCCATTACAATAATAATGGGCTATACCACCAATTTGAATAATTCAATGGGCTATACCACCAATCACGTAATATATTACCAGCATATTCTTCATTTTTAAGCATACGTCAAAATTTAACGGCTTGACTTGTGAGTAAAACTGTAGGTGTTTATATAACAGTGAAACATTTTCCTAAGATATTCATCCGCCACGAGCACATTCTCACCTCTACATATGCCCATTGTACATCAAAAGCCTTGTTTTTCTTCCAATGAGCTGCTCACAGCTCGCAATAATTTCAGCTGAATGTCGATCCTGCTCGCCTGGACCGTTCTCCCCTGCCCCTCCCAATTCCTGACCTGGCATGCTTCTCATCGCTCACCGCCATGCTCATCTAGTCCCGCTTAGTTTGCTTTTTGTTTTCGTTTCATCCATTCCGTCCGGTACAAGAAGAGGATGCGTGTATTTGATCAGCACACTCTTAGTAGGCACTTGTGTGCCAACAAATCTGGATTTCCATTGCAATGACGATTTATGCGGCTGCAAGCCTATCCGGATATCCGATATCCGGATCACAGTCTGGGTCACGGTCCGGGTCACGGTCCGGGTCACGGTCCAGAGTGCGGTTCCGCTCCATGTTCCGGTCACGGTTCCGGTCACTGTCCCGGCCACGGGCCGGGCCAATGTACGGAGCACGGGTCGGGTCACGGACCGGATCACGGGCCGGGCCGCGAGCCGAATCACGGGCCGGTTCTGTTGAAGTCGCGAAAACGCGACCACCAAAATGTAATTCAAACCTCTCGCCGATGGGCACTGTGTGACCAACGCAGTCGCTGCGCCCCTAAGCCCAAATAACCAACCACACCTCTCGCCGATGTGTCGACAGGTACGACGCTCGGGGTCAGCACGGCTCGTCGGGGTCGCACTGGGTCAACGACCACCTGGGCGGCGACCGGCTCGAGTTTCAGGCCGACTCGCAGCCGGCCAGTCTGCGCATCCTGGCTGTCAGCCGCGCCGACGGCGGAGAGTACCGGTGTCGGGTGGACTTCCTGCTCTCGCCCACGCAGAACTCCCGGGTCAACTTGACCGTCATAGGTGGGTCACTCGTTAATGTTAATGGTCGTTAATGACGCTGGTGGCCGCCGACCCGGCTCCGGTCGTCAGGTCGCCGGGCTCTGGTCATCGGGTGACCCGGCTCCGGTCATCACGTGATCCGGCTCCGGTCATCAGGTGACCCGGCTCCGGTCATCACGTGACCCGGCTCCGGTCATCAGGTGACCCGGCTCCGGTCATCACGTGGCCCGGCTCCGGTCATCACGTGACACGGCTTCGGTCATCACGTGACCCGGCTCCGGTCGTCACGTGACCCGGCTCCGGTCGTCACGTGACCCGGATCCGGACATCACGTGACCCGACACGTGGTGCCCATCGAACGCAGCTTTTCCAGAACGTTGCCGGCATGCCATTTACCGTGTACAATGTATCGTCTATGATGTGGAAGTTCACTTGCTCGAATTGTCCGGCTGCACTTCGATCCGCCATGGGTTCCACAATTACTTGACATTGCGCTCATGGACGCTATGTTACGCGAACGTCAGAGGTATACGGTACCTAGTCATCACCATTGTTGTTAACACACCGCAAAGTCGGAGACCAACCTGCCGAAGAACGCTCGGGACACACCCTCATTCTGACATTCCACATGTTCAGGTCACTGTCCTGCCAACATGGAGGTGGCGTGGCTATAACTTCCGCGTGACAACGCGATCGAATGCTCGCTGGCCAGGAAAACAAGCCAGCACACGTCAGCCATCACCCACTGCATTGTGCCTCCGGGCAATGACAAATCCAATCCGGACAGCCATCACCCGCCATAACAGCAAGCCAGACACGCATACAAAGGAGCCTTTCTGGCGCCAACTTTGCTCGCAGGGCATTGTGTTTGCTACTAGAAAGAACAAACTGGTCCACTAGTTTGCTCATTCTGACCATATGGCGTCTTGTCAACATCCATGTAGGATAGACTGATCAAGGATACAAGTTCGACGGGATAAGTGTACACTTAGCCTCTCAGACTTGGACATTTGTCCTCTTCATGGACGCTTCGGCAACTTCAATGTTCGCAAAGTGTCATTCAAATTAGCATGAAGCCGACATGAGTCAGCACTCCTCACAGCTCAAAGCGACTCCAGCCAGCAAATGGCGGGTCCCGTCTGAGAAGTTTCGACCGAGAGTTGAGGCAGGTAGTAAAATTGGAATTTGACCACTTTGAAGTCAAACTGCCCGCATTCCCCCTGGTGTGCTAAATTATGCATCACTGGGGAATAAAGTGTACTGCAACGGCTATGCCTTCCAAATAATATGCTAAAAGCCACCCTAATGAGAGACAGAACTTTGCATGCAAATATTATATCCAGCGCACGGTTTTTGATGCAAACAACAGGTGAGTTGCTGGTAGATGACGTGCTTCTTAGTGATAAACATAATTATGTATATATGCCGGTATGTATGTATATATGTATGCAAATGCAGCACAATTGCAGTATCTGCTTTTCAGTAAGCTGTCGTTCCATTCTGCTCGGCGCCATTTTGCACCGCCATGCATCTCCATGAAAAAGAAGATCCAGTTGGAAATGTTGTGGCTGTCGTAGTAAGTCATAGCGGATTCACACCACTCAGATATTCAACAGGCCAGATAATCGTCGGAAAAGCTCCAAGTTTTATTGACACAGGCGCCTCCGTTGACTGTATGGCACGGATTAATTAACACCACTGAACTTCTCGTTTAATGGCCTAGCTTCAGTTGGCATAATTGGCATGTTTGAAAAGGTAATGACAGGGATTGTACCCACATATTTGACCTTGCTGTCCTAGTGATTTTGTACGGTACGCACCACTGAGCTTAGTAGTGCTGACAGTATTTCGGGTGCCAGACACTCTGAAATAAGTTGGTTTTCTAGTTAAAGCAACATATTCGCGTTTATTCAAATGAGTTTCTTTTAAGCGGATTACCTCTAATGCATTCGGGAACTTCTTCTTCCTCAGCAGCCCTTCAAAGAAGCCGACAAAAATATTGTCACACTCTAATGAAACGCCGCGAGATTTGCGAACAGGATATTCTCGCTGTGGGGATTCCACGATCAGCGAATTTCGCGCCCTACTGAGTGCAATTTGCATGCATAAAATGAAGAGATCGGCACGATCTCGCCACAGACGACCTCCTCTAAAAGTTCCGCTCTCTGTTCTGCGCGCTCTCCATCTTCCGCGTCACGTGGGGCAGCGGGAAGCGTCGCCATCGATCATACACCATGCCGGACAGCTGGTTAGCGAGCTTCCGGCTTGCTGCGGCATCCGGTCCGCGCCGTGACCGCTGGTCTCCGGTGACCGCTGGTCTCCGGTGACAGCTTGTCTCCGGTGTCCGCTGGTCTCCGGTGACAGCTGGTCTCCGGTGTCCGCTGATCTCCGGTGACCGCTGGTCTCCGTCTCTGGCCGGTGACCACAGCATGACTGTCGCATGACAGTCGCATGACTGTCGCATGACAGTCGCATGACAGTCGCATGACAGTCGTGTTGAGCGTGCGATCCTGGATGCCCCATTTCGGCTTCGAGACCGGCTCAGGGTGACCGGCTGACCAGGGGGTAACTGACTTACCAAGGGGTCACCGACTGACCAAGGGGTCACCAACTGACCAAGGGGTCACCAACTGACCAGGGGGTCACCGACTGACCAGGGGGTCACCGACTGACCAAGAGGTCGCCGACTTACCAAGGGGTCACCGACTGACCAGAATATCACCGACTGACCAAGGGGTTACCGACTGACCAAGGGGTTACCGACTGACCAGGGGTTCACCGACTGACCAAAGGGTCGCCGACTGAGCAAGGGGTTACCGACTGACCAAGGGGCCACCAACTGATCAAGGGGTCACCAACTGACCAAGGGGTCACCAACTGACCAAGGGGTTACCGACTGACCAAGGGGTCACCGACTGACCAAGGGGTCACCGACTGACCAAGGGGTCACCGACTGACCAAGGAGTTACCGACTGGCCAAGTCACCGGCTGGCCAGGAAATAAGACAATTCCCCTGCGTGTAAATGGACAATCTCCTGTCATAGCCATTCATCGTGTACGGTATTTGTGCCAGGCTCTTGCCAACAAGCTTATAACCAAACCCTAGTCATGACACAAATTGTGCCACGCCTAAACAACAGCCTCCCATATGTAAACTACAACACCCGACTTTTCCATCCCTTCGACGAGATCGTCCGCTCCCGGCGAGTTTTACGAAACGACGTCTGTCGATCGGGCCACCACCCACCCGGCAGCGGCCGGACCCGCATACTCGCCGCGCGCCCGATAACACCGCGTGACAGCGGCAGCGCCGGCCCGCCGAATTTGTGGCCCAGCATTAGCGCAAACTTGTCTCGCGAATCAGTGAGTGTGGCCGACGTGCGCCAATTGCGCGCGTGGCGCCGGAATCGCCGCGGTCGGTGCCCGAGCGACGCGGTGCACGCCAATATGCACGATCAAACAGGCTTTGAGATGGGAACGTCAAGTGCGCGTTGGTTCAGGTCGCGGCGCTGAATGAATACCGGATCCTGTTGGGTATTGCTCGGATGAGGCTCCTCGGAAGGCTTTGAAATTGTGGGTCGCTGTGCAGCAGCAATTTCAACACAAACTGAAGTCATTTCATCGTACTGCGAAGTTATAATGACAAATGTTGGCTGAGCGTTAACTTCCCGTATTTGATGTTGTGCGGAATATATCGTTCGAACGTTTGAAAGATGATTAATCTACTCCCGCGGTGTCTGAGGACGCGGCCGTTGCCGCGGCGGCGGCGGGTCCACCAACAACACCGGTTGGACGCTGATATTTGCATCCGATCTGGAAGTGAGCTGGCAGGCGATAAAACAATCGCCAGCTTCATCCTCATTGTCAGACAGAGAACTCAAGCGCCGGGGGAATAACTGGCGGCCGCGCCTATCCTGAACTCTTCTGTCATACCAGACCGTTCCACTCCGTGCTCACCTGTATCCACCCTCTCTGAGTCTGTTCCACCCCGTTTTCATCTGTGCCCACCCTCTCCGGATATGTCCCACTCCAGACCCGTCCATTCCACTCTGTGCTTACCTGTGCCCACCCTGTCCGAGCTTGTTCCACTCCGTGCTTACCTGTGCTCACCCTCTCCGAGTATGTCCCACTCCGGGCCCGTCCGTTCCACTCCGTGCTCACTTGAATCCACCCTCTTCGAGCCTGTTCCACTCCGTGCTCACTCAATGTTGCGTATTTTTGCACATACTTTTGCTATATCGAACACAAAGTACGTTTGCGTGTTCAGTCGGCCTTCGGGGTCGAGCTCAGGGCCAAGGTCGGGGCACAGCATAGTAAAAGAAGAATAAATAAAGCCTATAATACATTATCCGAAGACAATCCACGGTGCCTTTTCGCCTGCAGTTCCGTTCGCACACTACGAGCTGCAGCGTTGTGGTCTGGTCAAGCCATGACCGTAAACCCAACAGGCGGAAGCGGAAGACCGACCATTTCGACACAAAGCATTCGTTTTCCTGATGAATTCAGTTTCCCGGAGCTTCTCAGGATTGATCGTTGATTAGGTGTCCTGCCGGCTATTTTCGTGCCTCGGAGTTCGCTCGGCCAGTGACGCAGTTCCGCCGTGGCTACGCGGCCCGTCGTTATCGACACCTTCCTGGGTTTACTTACCAATCCAGATGCCCTCCACACCAGCACAAGGAACACAACTCTGCGCGAGAAAACGACGGCATGAATTTTGCTGCCGCGAAATGCAACGAATGCCACGATGGAATACTGGAAAGGTGTAAATATTGTCAGAGGTGTAGAAGCAGGCCGAAGAAGGGGCGGGGAACGAGCAGCGCTGATCGTAGGCCAATTGTTTCTAGTCAGCACAACGCGGTTAATGAGTAAGATCCGAGAAAAGTATGGGGGGAACATTTTTGTTCTTTTCTGTTCGTCTTCGTTTTGAGTAAGTCTTGTTTTTTTTGTTTTTTTTCTTGTTAATGTATATTATGCTTGTTTTGGTTTTTCTGAATCACTTAGTCTCGTTTTCTTTTTCTTTCTTAACGTGTCTTTTAATTTTTTTATCGTTCCTTTTTATATCACAAGTTATGAATAATGTGTGCAGTTGAAAGAAAGTGGAATATATGTTCGTGCGATGTCGGATAGTCGTTGTTGAGGAGAGTGGTGATGCTTAGTGGGATGTTTTTATGGTGCAGTAGTTTGTGATATGCTGTCATCATTTCCTAAGTTAGTTTATTTTAGTGTTATTTTATCAGGTGAGATTTAGGAAGCCACGCAGAATTTTCTTTAAAAATGCACAATATCATCTCTCTAAAAGTTCGGCATTGTGGAATGCGCTGGGCAAGATTTTTAGTGGATGTCCAAAATATCTCCGATATTTTCGTATTTCAATGTGCAGCAGCGAGCTACAGCTGATTTGCATTTCGTGTGATTGGGTCATTTCTATCAAGTGAGTGTTATCATAGCACGGCAGCACACCTATTTTCGAGGCACTCCTGGCACCGTAGCATGATGTCTGGCAGCACACTGATCGCCGCTGGTTGGTATTGTTTGTGGCTGTATCAGGTACCTAATTATTCAACATTCGCAATTTTTATTCGTGTTATATTCAAAGCGTGTCTGTTCTACGGATGTATAATTGGCTTCAGTTTATGATATGTGCCTTACACAGTGTTCGGGATGTTTGTATTGCCTTGTATTGTCTTCGTAGTACGATCTGTAATGTACAAACTTAATATGTACCTACCTAATATGATTAGGCACCCCGAATAGAAATCAAGACATGAGAGTGAACCAACTGACTATATTTTAAAGATGCACGCTCTCCTGCCAGCAAAGCTCATTGACAATGAAAACGGTGAGTGTTTTTATTTGTTATTTAGTTTCAGCTAAAGGATGAATGCTGACAGGAGGCAGATCCTACTACCTAATATTCTGTGGGAGTATTGAAGCCAATAAATTTGAAACATTCTTCATTCATTCGTTTGATTTGATCATGAATAATGGAATATTTCATCGTAACAATGTTGTTGAGACAGAGTTTCACTTCAATTCAAGTTTAAGGAAAAACTAAGGGTAATCTGGAAAAAAATATAATTATATCTTGGTTCTCCTTTGTCGTGGTGAAAATGCATCAGTTAGCCGAAGATTTTACTAACTTTCCTCCGAAAGTATTGGGACGGGAGGGGGAAGATTGTGGCATTTGGAGAAGGGGAGGGGGGGAGGAAACCAAGCGCCGAAGCGCAGCTGCTCCCTCGAAACAAATACAGTTCCGTCCCTGCTATTGCGCTCGATTTTCTCCTGTTTTCTCCCACATATGTGCGCCGATCCTTCCGGCGCTCGGCTCAGCGTGTCCGGCGCCACCGAGTGACGGTTTGATGGTTTGACGGTTTGACGGTTTGACGGTTTGACGGTTTGACGACTGCCGCAGTGCCGCCGCAGAAGCCAATCGTCCTGGACTCGGACGGTCGGCAGGTGGCCGGCAACAGACTGGGGCCGTACAAGGTCGGCGACACGGCCAACGTCACCTGCGCCGCCTACGACGGTAAGTGCCGACGCGACGTGCACCGTGACGTGCGCCGCGGTGGCCGCGTGGGCGTGTGTCGCGTCACGTGCGACCCGTGGGGCCGCGTGGGCGTGTGTCGCGTCACGTGCGACCCGTGGGGCCGCGTGGGCGTGTGTCGCGTCACGTGCGACCCGTGGGGCCGCGTGGGCGTGTGTCGCGTCACGTGCGACCTGTGGGGGGGTGTGTCGCGTCACGGGCGACCTGTGGGGCCGCGTGGACGGGTCGCGTCACGTGGACTTGGGTGGGGCCGCGTGGACGTGTGTCGCGTAGGCGACCTGTGGGGCCGGTCGCGTCACGTGCGACCTGTGGGGCCGCGTGGGCGTGTGTCGCGTCACGTGCGACCTGTGGGGCCGCGTGGGCGTGTGTCGCGTCACGTGCGACCTGTGGGGCCGCGTGGGCGTGTGTCGCGTCACGTGCGACCTGTGGGGCCGCGTGGGCGTGTGTCGCGTCACGTGCGACCTGTGGGGCCGCGTGGGCGTGTGACGCGTCACGTGCGACCTGTGGGGCCGCGCGGGCGTGTGTCGCGTCACGTGCGACCTGTGGGGCCGCGTGGGCGTGTGTCGCGTCACGTGCGACCTGTGGGGTCGCGCGGCCGGGGGCGTCTCGTGATGTGTGGGCCGAGGCGACTGCGGGTCGTGAGAGCTGTCTCATGTCGCGTCGGCCCGGGTGCGGTGGGGGGGGGGCGCCGTGCCTAATTTGGATGGCGTCGGGGGGCTCTGCCACAGTGGCCGTGGTTTATGACTGTGGTGGCGTCTGACGAATCCGTCGGCCGCACTGGTGAGTCTGGCACTGGAGAGCGGGTTGGGGGGGGGGGGTCGAGTCCCCACGCGTTGCAGCTTCTCTGAGGAAACCGGCTCCATCGAGGCTGGCGTGAAATACGGCCGGCATCAGCGGAAGGCATTTACTATGCTGAGCCTTGTGCTGCATTCTGTGAAGCAATGGATCATGATCCAGCCCCTACCCCGCGCCCAAAGCCATCCACCAGGGACGCTTTAGCATGCGGAGCCTTCGATCCTGTCGAATGTGAATTATGGCCACCTACTGCTGTGTAGTCGGCTACTCTCTGACCCGAAGTTGGTGTGTCTTGTAATTAATAAATATCGGCAATAAATGCGTCGCTTCGGCTCACAAAATTTTCCTCCTTATCCTTCGACAAGACTGATTGCCGTGACCTCCCAAACCGGGAGATTGATGCAAGTGTGCTGTTCGATGTGCTGAATCGAATTCAGAAGGCATATTTCAGCATGCATATCGACAAGCAACCTTAGCTGCTCTCAATTTCAGCTGAATAGCGTCCCATGAGTTTTTCTACCATTATCGGAGGGCTGGCGAAAGTATATCGAGGTCTGGCGAAAAAGATGATGCATCATTTCCGCATTCACTTTCTGCGGCTGGAGTTGCAGCTGAAGCTGCAGTTCAAATTGCAGCCCAGAGGCAGCGGCAGCAGAAAATCATCTGGCATGATAGATAATGGTTAATAGGTGTGGGTCCCAGGTGGAAAATGCATACTTACCGGCCCACTGGTGCTGGTCATCGTTTTTTTTTCCTAGTCAGGTTCAGAGTTTTGCTGAAGTCGGGAAAATTTTCCACTTACATTGGCCTTGAAGTGGTTATGACTCATTGATGAAGAAATCTGGCATCGGGCCGTCCCCATCCAACAAAGCACCTAAAACATACAGGTTATCAAAATCATGTGTAACTCAACCTGAGGAATATCACACTGTTCTCGACATCAAGCCATCCGTGGTTAGATTAGGAAAAATCCTCACAGCCCATGGATATTCATTGACTTTTGCTGGTGCGCTGTTTATTTGTGATATGTGTATTTGCTATCCTTCTCCCTGTCGATTCAGTGCATGGGCTTGGCTTGATTCCCTGTCACATGATCAGATGTTCAGATGCCTGCGAGTAGTCAATGGTAGTTTCAGTAATAGATGCATTTTTCAAATGCTCGGTGCTTTGTGTAGTTGTTTTCCAGTGATCAAGATATAAGCTATTCTGACTGACACACAATTATAATTATCTTTGCTTGATGCCCACTTCGACAGGCGCGCTTATATTTTCATCAAACTCAGAGCCAGGCTTGTCATAAGCAGGGCAAGAACAACCAGTCCCGCACTCTGGCTGCTTTAAATCCCAAACCAGACCAACGATAATCATGGCTACTGCGCTGAAACTAGGGCTCAGACTATGGTTGAGACTAGGGCTGAGACTAGGGCTGATACTAGGGCTGAGACTAGGGATGAGACTAGGGCTGAGGATAGGGCTGAGACTAGGGCTGAGAATAGAGCTGAGACTAGGGCTGAGTCTAGAACTGAGACTAGAACTGAGACTAGAACTGAGACTAGAACTGAGACAAGAGTGAGACCAGGGTTGAGACTAGGGCTGATACTAGGGCTGATACTAGGGATGAGACTAGGGCTGAGGATAGGGCCGAGACTATGGCTGAGACTAGAGCTGAGACTATGGCTGAGACTAGGGCTGAGGCTAGAACTGAGACTAGAACTGAGACAAGGGCCGAGACTAGGGCTGAGACTAGGGCTCATACTAGCGCTGAGACTAGGGCTCATACTAGCGCTGAGACTAGGGCTGAGACCAGGGCTGGGGCTCGGACGACGTTGGTACCAGCTGAGAGTCAGAGCCGCACCGTGCACCACATGGACTGGCAGGCGGCGGGCGCTCCGCAGGACCTGGCGCGTGCCAGTGGCACGCCACAGCCCGGTCGCAGCTGCACCATATTACGCAAATTGCGCCCTATGTAACCGAGCGGCCAGCCGACACAACTTGCCCACTCGTCTGTGCCAGCACAGCCGCGGATTTTGTCGCCATCGACCCGGGCGGAGGCATTGCAGCCAGAAGCGGTGTCGGCTGGGCCGAGCGGCACGCAGCGCACTGCCGACGGAGGACGAGCCGGGTGTAGGCGTCACACTGCCGACGGAGGACGAGCCGGGTGTAGGCGTCACACACCGCCGACGGAGGACGAGCCGGGTGTAGGCGTCACACTGCCGACGGAGGACGAGCCGGGTGTAGGTGTCACACTGCCGCCGGAGGACGAGCCGGGTGTAGGCGTCACACTGCCGCCGGAGGACGAGCCGGGTGTAGGCGTCACACTGCCGACGGAGGACGAGCCGGGTGTAGGCGTCACACACTGCCGACGGAGGACGAGCCGGGTGTAGGCGTCACACTGCCGCCGGAGGACGAGCCGGGTGTAGGCGTCACACTGCCGACGGAGGACGAGCCGGGTGTAGGCGTCACACACCGCCGACGGAGGACGAGCCGGGTGTAGGCGTCACACACTGCCGACGGAGGACGAGCCGGGTGTAGGCGTCACACTGCCGACGGAGGACGAGCCGGGTGTAGGCGTCACACACCGCCGACGGAGGACGAGCCGGGTGTAGGCGTCACACTGCCGACGGAGGACGAGCCGGGTGTAGGCGTCACACTGCCGACGGAGGACGAGCCGGGTGTAGGCGTCACACACCGCCGACGGAGGACGAGCCGGGTGTAGGCGTCACACTGCCGACGGAGGACGAGCCGGGTGTAGGCGTCACACTGCCGACGGAGGACGAGCCGGGTGTAGGCGTCACACTGCCGACGGAGGACGAGCCGGGTGTAGGCGTCACACACTGCCGACGGAGGACGAGCCGGGTGTAGGCGTCACACTGCCGACGGAGGACGAGCCGGGTGTAGGCGTCACACACTGCCGACGGAGGACGAGCCGGGTGTAGGCGTCACACACTGCCGACGGAGGACGAGCCGGGTGTAGGCGTCACACTGCCGCCGGAGGACGAGCCGGGTATAGGCGTCACACTGCCGACGGAGGACGAGCCGGGTGTAGGCGTCACACACTGCCGACGGAGGACGAGCCGGGTGTAGGCGTCACACTGCCGACGGAGGACGAGCCGGGTGTAGGCGTCACACTGCCGACGGCAGACGAGCCGGGTGTAGGCGTCACACTGCCGACGGAGGACGAGCCGGGTATAGGCGTCACACTGCCGACGGCGGACGAGCCGGGTGTAGGCGTCACACACTGCCGACGGAGGACGAGCCGGGTGTAGGCGTCACACTGCCGACGGCGGACGAGCCGGGTGTAGGCGTCACACACTGCCGACGGAGGACGAGCCGGGTGTAGGCGTCACACTGCCGACGGAGGACGAGCCGGGTGTAGGCGTCACACTGCCGACGGCAGACGAGCCGGGTGTAGGCGTCACACTGCCGACGGAGGACGAGCCGGGTATAGGCGTCACACTGCCGACGGAGGACGAGCCGGGTGTAGGCGTCACACACTGCCGACGGAGGACGAGCCGGGTGTAGGCGTCACACTGCCGCCGGAGGACGAGCCGGGTATAGGCGTCACACACTGCCGACGGAGGACGAGCCGGGTGTAGGCGTCACACATCGCCGACGGCGGACGAGCCGGGTGTAGGCGTCACACACCGCCGACGGAGGACGAGCCGGGTGTAGGCGTCACACACTGCCGACGGCAGACGAGCCGGGTGTAGGCGTCACACACTGCCGACGGCAGACGAGCCGGGTGTAGGCGTCACACTGCCGACGGAGGACGAGCCGGGTATAGGCGTCACACACTGCCGACGGAGGACGAGTCGGGTGTAGGCGTCACACACTGCCGACGGAGGACGAGCCGGGTGTAGGCGTCACACTGCCGACGGAGGACGAGCCGGGTGTAGGCGTCACACACTGCCGACGGAGGACGAGCCGGGTGTAGGCGTCACACTGCCGCCGGAGGACGAGCCGGGTGTAGGCGTCACACTGCCGACGGAGGACGAGCCGGGTGTAGGCGTCACACTGCCGCCGGCAGACGAGCCGGGTGTAGACGTCACACTGCCGACGGAGGACGAGCCGGGTGTAGGCGTCACACTGCCGACGGAGGACGAGCCGGGTGTAGGCGTCACACTGCCGACGGCAGACGAGCCGGGTGTAGGCGTCACACTGCCGACGGAGGACGAGCCGGGTGTAGGCGTCACACTGCCGACGGAGGACGAGCCGGGTGTAGGCGTCACACACTGCCGACGGAGGACGAGCCGGGTGTAGGCGTCACACTGCCGACGGCGGACGAGCCGGGTATAGGCTCACACACTGCCGACGGAGGACGAGCCGGGTGTAGGCGTCACACACTGCCGACGGAGGACGAGCCGGGTGTAGACGCCACACACCGCCGACGGAGGACGAGCCGGGTGTAGGCGTCACACACTGCCGACGGAGGACGAGCCGGGTGTAGGCGTCACACACCGCCGACGGCAGACGAGCCGGGTGTAGGCGTCACACTGCCGACGGAGGACGAGCCGGGTATAGGCTCACACACTGCCGACGGAGGACGAGTCGGGTGTAGGCGTCACACACTGCCGACGGAGGACGAGCCGGGTGTAGGCGTCACACTGCCGACGGAGGACGAGCCGGGTGTAGGCGTCACACACTGCCGACGGAGGACGAGCCGGGTGTAGGCGTCACACTGCCGACGGAGGACGAGCCGGGTGTAGGCGTCACACTGCCGACGGAGGACGAGCCGGGTGTAGGCGTCACACTGCCGCCGGCAGACGAGCCGGGTGTAGACGTCACACTGCCGACGGAGGACGAGCCGGGTGTAGGCGTCACACTGCCGACGGAGGACGAGCCGGGTGTAGGCGTCACACTGCCGACGGAGGACGAGCCGGGTGTAGGCGTCACACTGCCGACGGAGGACGAGCCGGGTGTAGGCGTCACACACTGCCGACGGAGGACGAGCCGGGTGTAGGCGTCACACACTGCCGACGGAGGACGAGCCGGGTGTAGGCGTCACACTGCCGACGGAGGACGAGCCGGGTGTAGGCGTCACACACTGCCGCCGGAGGACGAGCCGGGTGTAGGCGTCACACTGCCGACGGAGGACGAGCCGGGTGTAGGCGTCACACTGCCGACGGAGGACGAGCCGGGTGTAGGCGTCACACTGCCGACGGCGGACGAGCCGGGTGTAGGCGTCACACTGCCGACGGAGGACGAGCCGGGTGTAGGCGTCACACACTGCCGACGGAGGACGAGCCGGGTGTAGGCGTCACACTGTCGACGGAGGACGAGCCGGGTGTAGGCGTCACACACTGCCGCCGGAGGACGAGCCGGGTGTAGGCGTCACACTGCCGACGGCAGACGAGCCGGGTGTAGGCGTCACACTGCCGACGGCGGACGAGCCGGGTGTAGGCGTCACACACTGCCGACGGCGGACGAGCCGGGTGTAGGCGTCACACTGCCGACGGAGGACGAGCCGGGTGTAGGCGTCACACTGCCGCCGGCAGACGAGCCGGGTGTAGGCGTCACACACTGCCGCCGGCAGACGAGCCGGGTGTAGGCGTCACACTGCCGACGGAGGACGAGCCGGGTATAGGCGTCACACATCGCCGACGGCGGACGAGCCGGGTGTAGGCGTCACACACTGCCGCCGGCAGACGAGCCGGGTGTAGGCGTCACACTGCCGACGGAGGACGAGCCGGGTATAGGCGTCACACACTGCCGACGGAGGACGAGCCGGGTGTAGGCGTCACACACTGCCGACGGAGGACGAGCCGGGTGTAGGCGTCACACACTGCCGACGGAGGACGAGCCGGGTATAGGCGTCACACATCGCCGACGGCGGACGAGCCGGGTGTAGGCGTCACACTGCCGACGGAGGACGAGCCGGGTGTAGGCGTCACACATCGCCGACGGCGGACGAGCCGGGTGTAGGCGTCACACTGCCGACGGAGGACGAGCCGGGTATAGGCGTCACACATCGCCGACGGCGGACGAGCCGGGTGTAGGCGTCACACTGCCGACGGAGGACGAGCCGGGTATAGGCGTCACACATCGCCGACGGAGGACGAGCCGGGTATAGGCGTCACACATCGCCGACGGAGGACGAGCCGGGTATAGGCGTCACACATCGCCGACGGCGGACGAGCCGGGTATAGGCGTCACACATCGCCGACGGAGGACGAGCCGGGTGTAGGCGTCACACATCGCCGACGGCGGACGAGCCGGGTGTAGGCGTCACACACTGCCGCCGGCAGACGAGCCGGGTGTAGGCGTCACACTGCCGACGGAGGACGAGCCGGGTGTAGGCGTCACACTGCCGACGGAGGACGAGCCGGGTATAGGCTCACACACTGCCGACGGCGGACGAGCCGGGTGTAGGCGTCACACTGTCGACGGAGGACGAGCCGGGTGTAGACGCCACACACTGCCGCCGGCAGACGAGCCGGGTGTAGGCGTCACACTGCCGACGGAGGACGAGCCGGGTATAGGCGTCACACATCGCCGACGGCGGACGAGCCGGGTGTAGGCGTCACACATCGCCGACGGCGGACGAGCCGGGTGTAGGCGTCACACACTGCCGCCGGCAGACGAGCCGGGTGTAGGCGTCACACTGCCGACGGAGGACGAGCCGGGTGTAGGCGTCACACACTGCCGACGGCAGACGAGCCGGGTGTAGGCGTCACACTGTCGACGGAGGACGAGCCGGGTGTAGGCGTCACACACCGCCGACGGAGGACGAGCCGGGTGTAAACGTCACGCACTGCCGACGGAGGACGAGCCAGGTGTAGGCGTCACACACTGCCGACGGAGGACGAGCCGGGTGTAGGCGTCACACCGCCGACGGCAGACGAGCCGGGTGTAGGCGTCGCACACTGCCGACGGCAGTCGAGCCGGGTGTAGGCGTCGCACACTGCCGACGGAGGACGAGCCGGGTGTAGACGCCGCACACTGCCGACGGCGGACGAGCCAGGTGTAGGCGTCACACACTGCCGACGGCGGACGAGCCGGGTGTAGGCGTCGCACACTGCCGACGGAGGACGAGCCGGGTGTAGGCGTCACACACCGCCGACGGCAGTCGAGCCGGGTGTAGGCGTCGCACACTGCCGACGGAGGACGAGCCGGGTGTAGGCGCCGCACACTGCCGACGGCGGACGAGCCGGGTGTAGGCGTCACACACTGCCGACGGCGGACGAGCCGGGTGTAGGCGTCGCACACTGCCGACGGAGGACGAGCCGGGTGTAGACGTAACACACCGCCGACGGCAGACGAGCCGGGTGTAGGCGTCACACACTGCCGACGGAGGACGAGCCGGGTGTAGGCGCCGCACACTGCCGACGGAGGACGAGCCGGGTGTAGGTGTCACACATCGCCGACTGAGGACGAGCCGGGTGTAGACGTAACACACCGCCGACGGCAGACGAGCCGGGTGTAGGCATCACACACTGCCGACGGAGGACGAGCCGGGTGTAGACGTAGCACACCGCCGACGGCAGTCGAGCCGGGTGTAGGTGTCACACATCGCCGACGGAGGACGAGCCGGGTGTAGGCGCCGCACACTGCCGACGGCAGACGAGCCGGGTGTAGGCGTCACACACTGCCGACGGAGGACGAGCCGGGTGTACCGTCACACACTGCCGTGCTGGTCGCCGGCGGCGTGTGACGTGAGGACGGCCGTCACTGTCCTGACTGTGGTGACGGACCGCCGCAGCGGCCTCCCACCACGGCGACCTGGACGCGCCCCTGCGCCGTCGGCGGAGCGGAAGTATTTCCGCCCGGCACGTGAATCACCGAGCCCGGCGACCGCTCACGCCAGAAACAAGACTGGCCATGATTTGTCCAGTCACGAGCCGTGTGCCTGAGTTATGAATGGCAAACAACGAACCTAGTTTACGTCTGTGCTGAAATATTCGCGCATTCACTTATGGTTACCGAGCGACGACATTATGCCATTAACAGAACGCTCACTACTCTATAGAAATGCAAATTCAAACTGATTTGCCTTCGCGTTGTCGTAAAGCTTCGTTATTGAACATGAGGCATGCGATGAATGTGCAACGTGATGCAACACGATTAATGCACAAGATCGCATATTTTCGGAAACTGGTGCTCATGTCAGGTATATAAATGTAGGTGTTAAATATGTAAGTATGTGTAGATAGGTAAAGTTTACGCAGAGGAAGAGAAATTCACCTTCACTTTTGGATGTCCCTTCACGTATATCTGCGATCCCTACGTATATTTTTCCATCCTAGTTGCATTAGGATGGAAGAGTGACGAGTATGTCGGTGGCTGCGGTATTTATGTCTGAGGGTGGGATATGGATGTCTGGAGGTGGGGTATGGATGTCTGGAGGTGGGGTATGGATGTCTGAGGGTGGGGTATGTATGTCTGAGGGTGGGGTATGGATGTCTGGATATGGGGTATGGATGTCTGGAGGTGGGGTATGGATGTCTGAGGGTGAGGTATGGATGTCTGAGGGTGGGGTATGGATGTCTGGATGTGGGGTATGGATGTCTGAGGGTGGGGTATGGATGCCTGAGGGTAAGGTATGGATGTCTGAGGGTGGGGTATGGATGTCTGGATGTGAGGTATGGATGTCTGGATGTGGGGTATGGATGTCTGAGGGTGAGGTGTGGATGTCTGAGGGTGGGGTATGTATATCTGAGGGTGGGGTATGATGTCTGAGGGTTGGGTATGGGTGTCTGAGGGTGGGGTATGGATGCCTGAGGGTGAGGTATGGATGCCTGAGGATGAGGTATGGATGCCCGAGGGTGGGGTATGAATGTCTGAGCGTGTTGTGTGGATGTCTGAGGGTGTGGTGTGGATGTCTGAGGGTGGGGTATGGATGTCTGTCTGAAGGATGTGCCCCTCATTGTAGCGTGGCGGATCTCTGGCGGATGTGTCCTCAGCTGCGCCATTACCCATCTCTGACGAAGGGAAAAGGAGAATCTTTGGTTCTTTGGTGCATTTGAATGCTGGGCCATATAGCGACACCAACCTCTCACGCCGATTGGTTGCGGGTGGACTAGGTAATCCCGTCGTATCTCTGATAATTGTCCCCAGCTGCAGCTGCACGGATCTGCGACGCACTTGTCTTCAGTGACGGCTGTGCCGGCCTGTGACCGACGTGTCTTCAGTGACCTGTGACGGACGTGTCTCCAGTGACGCCTGTGTGTCTTCAGTGACCTGTGGCGGGCGTGTCTTCAGTGACGCCTGTGTGTCTTCAGTGACCTGTGACGGACGTGTCTCCAGTGAAGACTGTGCGGGCCTGTGGCGGGCGTGTCTTCAGTGACGCCTGTGTGTCTTCAGTGACCTGTGACGGACGTGTCTCCAGTGAAGACTGTGCGGGCCTGTGGCTGGCGTGTCTTCAGTGACGCCTGTGTGTCTTCAGTGACCTGTGACGGACGTGTCTCCAGTGAAGACTGTGCGGGCCTGTGGCGGACGTGTCTTCAGTGACGCCTGTGTGTCTTCAGTGACCTGTGACGGACGTGTCTTCAGTGACCTGTGACGGGCGTGTCTTCAGTGACGCCTGTGTGTCTTCAGTGACCTGTGACGGACGTGTCTTCAGTGACCTGTGACGGGCGTGTCTTCAGTGACGCCTGTGTGTCTTCAGTGACCTGTGACGGACGTGTCTTCAGTGACCTGTGGCGGGCGTGTCTTCAGTGACGCCTGTGTGTCTTCAGTGACCTGTGACGGACGTGTCTCCAGTGAAGACTGTGCGGGCCTGTGGCGGACGTGTCTTCAGTGACGCCTGTGTGTCTTCAGTGACCTGTGACGGACGTGTCTTCAGTGACCTGTGACGGGCGTGTCTTCAGTGACGCCTGTGTGTCTTCAGTGACCTGTGACGGACGTGTCTTCAGTGACCTGTGACGGGCGTGTCTTCAGTGACGCCTGTGTGTCTTCAGTGACCTGTGACGGACGTGTCTTCAGTGACCTGTGACGGGCGTGTCTTCAGTGACGCCTGTGTGTCTTCAGTGACCTGTGACGGACGTGTCTCCAGTGAAGACTGTGCGGGCCTGTGGCTGGCGTGTCTTCAGTGACGCCTGTGTGTCTTCAGTGACCTGTGACGGACGTGTCTTCAGTGACCTGTGACGGGCGTGTCTTCAGTGACGCCTGTGTGTCTTCAGTGACCTGTGACGGACGTGTCTTCAGTGACCTGTGACGGGCGTGTCTTCAGTGACGCCTGTGTGTCTTCAGTGACCTGTGACGGACGTGTCTCCAGTGAAGACTGTGCGGGCCTGTGGCTGGCGTGTCTTCAGTGACGCCTGTGTGTCTTCAGTGACCTGTGACGGACGTGTCTTCAGTGACGCCTGTGTGTCTTCAGTGACCTGTGACGGACGTGTCTTCAGTGACGCCTGTGTGTCTTCAGTGACCTGTGACGGACGTGTCTTCAGTGACGCCTGTGTGTCTTCAGTGACCTGTGACGGACGTGTCTTCAGTGACCTGTGACGGGCGTGTCTTCAGTGACGCCTGTGTGTCTTCAGTGACCTGTGACGGACGCGTGCCCCGTGCGACAGGCTCGCCGCCGCCCAACGTCACCTGGTGGAGAGGCGGCGCCCGGGTCGGCGGCCACTGGCACTCGGGCCTGCGGGACGGCTCGGTGCGCAGTCAGCTGTCCCTGGGGCCGCTCATCCGCGCCGACCAGGGCGCCCTCTTCACCTGCATGGCCGCCTTCCACACCTTCAGCTCGGCCGTGTCCACCTCGGTGGCGGTCGACATGCTTCGTGAGTGTCGCACCCCTCCGCGCCGCTCCAGCAGAGGAGCGGCTGCAGCTCCGGCTCTGGGTGCATTCGTGAGACCGACCGCGCCCGCACACGAAGTAGGCGATGACATGCGCGTTCGGGTGCGTGATGTGTCTGCAATGCTAGCTGACGACTATGATGTTGCTGACGACGATGAGCCGTTGTCCCCGTGTGAAAAATGTTAGGCAGCCAGCGCACACGCGCCGAGTGGGATGACTTGCCGTTACGAACATCACCTGTGCGAACAATGACAATGCGTGTTTCAACATTACGGGGAGTGGAACGCCATTGACAATCAACGTCCAGGCATATATATATATATATATATATATATATATATATATATATATATATATATATATATATATATATATATATATATATATGTATATATATGCATTCATTTATTTATTTCTCCATTAAAATTCCCATGCATGTCGGAAAAACATCCGAAGGGCTTCGAACTCGACTTGTTTGCTAGCTAATAGGCGTTTACAAATGTATGGGGAGGGTGCTCTAAAATTGCCCAGAATGCGCATGAGGAAGCATGTGCTCACCGTTGACATGTGTGCGAGCGAGGGCCTGCCTACCCAGTGAAACCGGCGCCAGCGTCTCTGTCGCTTACTCAGTACTACACAGAGTACGCAAAGCTACACATTATTGCGTGGGTGCCAGCAAACGGATGCCACGTTCTCCTGACACGTGATGCGCTGTGACGTAGTCGCGTCTAAAAGCAATTATTCAATTCTCCTCCGGTAAATGACCTCAGTGTCTGCTGAGAAAAATAAAGAAAAACAACCCATCCATCTAAAGCCGGCACAGTTTTCATCGCCTAGCACCAGAGCGTGCCGCGGTACCACCAGGGACCCTTGATCTGATGGATCGTCCATAATTCACCTACTCTCACCGTGTCGTTCACCCACTCCCACCTTGTCGTTCACCCACTCCCGCCGTATCATACATCCATCCACTCCCGCCATGTCATCTACCCACTCCCGCCATGTCGTCCACCCACTCTCGCCGTGTCATTCACCCACTCCCGCCTTGTCGTCCACCCACTCCCGCCGTGACATCCATCCACCCATTCCCGCCGTTTTCATCCACCCACTCCCGCCATGTCATCCATCCATCCACTCCCTCCGTGTCACCCACCCACTCCCGTCTTGTCGTCCACCCACTCCCTCCGTGTCATCCACCCACTCCCGCCTTGTCGTTCACCCACTCCCACGGTGTCACCCACCCACTTCCGCTGTGTCATCCTCCCACTCCCGCCCTGTCGGTCACCCGCTCCCGCTATGTCGTCCACCCACTCCCGCCTTGTCATCCACCCACTCCCGCCATGTCGGTCACCCGCTCCCGCCGCGTCCAGCACGAACGACACGGCACGCCTGCGGACGGTGGCGGCTGGGTACTGGTGGCGGTCGGCGGCCGACGGCCGGCGGACGGAGCCGGACGATTGGCTCCATTAGGCTTGTCATCCCGCCGCCGCCGCCGCCGCCGATCTGGACGGACCCATCTCCGGGCCGGCGCCGAAGCGCCCCCTCCCCCCTCCCGCCCTCCCCCTGCCCTCCCACACACACATCCGGGCGCCGACACCGGACACCGGCACGGGCGCGGGGTCAGACGTCAGGCGGGGCACGGATTCCGCGTGGTGTGATCGGCGCGCCGGCAAGTTGGGACGTGGGCGAGCCGTGACGCGCCGGCGGCTTCGGTGCGCGCAGGCGGCGTCCGTCCGCGCACCGTGTCCGCGTCCGACATCGGCCGGCGGTCGCCGCTCCCGATGCCCGCCGGCGCCGTCAGCGCGCTCCGCCGGGCTCTGGCGACGGAAAAAGACGACGGCGCGCGCTGGAGTGCGACCAGGCCGGCGCGCGGGCGCCGCGCTGGCCGTCGAGCCGTGATGGCCGTCGAGCCGTGATGAGCAGCCGGTCGATGTGCCCTGGCGGCCCGATGACAACCGCATTTCCGCCAGCCACTCGGAACAATTGGCGCCGGCAACACATTTCGTGCGATTGGAGGCTTCTGACGTGGGTAGCACCAACTTCTGACGTGGGTCGCATACAAACAGGCCCCGGTGTGCGCGGGCGTGCCCCGCGAACACGCGCTGGTATGTGAAGCTGACGCCGTTCTGCTAATATTGTCCGAAACTGACGCCGTTCTGCTAATATTGTCTGGAGCCGACGCCGTTCTGCTAATATTGTCTGGAGCCGACGCTGTTCTGCTAATATTGTCCGAAACTGACGCCCTTCTGCTAACATTGTCCGAAACTGACTCCGTTCTGCTAACATTGCCTGAAACTGATGCCGTTCTGCTAATGTTGTCTGAAACTGACGCCGTTCTGCTGACGTTGCCTGAAACTGACGCCGTTCTGCTAACATTGCCTGAAACTGACGCCGTTCTGCTAACATTGTCTGCGGTTAATTCGAATATGCTGCATGCCAAGCTTAAAACATTGGAACGCCGTTTCACCCGTAACCGAAAAAAGTGCGCGTTCGAATCAATGGCTCTTAAAATGTGGACGTTGTGCCGACACAATAATCAATAGATAGAAACCGTCAGAGGTCGTAAATCCTGGCAACCCGGCTGCGACTTAAGTGACACAAACCACCCGTCAAGAAGAGTGCTTGGATACAAAATGAGCATGCCCCCTGTACATACTAACATAACAGCATGACTGGTATTGTATTATGATGCTATATTGCATAGTTGAACCTACATTTGCAGCAGCCCATGGTCAGGAAGGTCAAGCTACGCTACAGCAAAGAAAGAACACGACATCGCACTACCACACATCGCTCTCCAAGAGATGCACTTTTACCCTTGCGCAGAAGGCACTCTTTGACACACGCGAAAATTCAACGGTTTCCGAAATTATCCACCCATTGCGCGCTGAATTTCGCGGTGCATTTTTCTGCACGCATGATTCCCGGCGTTGTCGCTTCTGCCGACTCGACCTTCAGTATCTGGACCGAGCCGACGTCGTGCGGGTAATACAGCTTCCAGGACAGGTGACGGTTACCACTTGATCAGGGACCAATACCGCCATGTTTTCTTGCACCCGAGTATACATCTTGTAGCCTTTTAAATTTTCCTCCTGGAAGACAGAGCGAAGGTCCGGAGTGTTGGTCGGTGACGCTCCAACAGCTTGCACTACCTCCGGGTGGCGCTGAGGCCCACAGCAAGTTCCAGTGCCTGCAGAATAGCAATCAACATCCAAACCCCCATTGCAGCACGAAAACACCGTCTTCTGGAGGCATCAGCCGTTCAGCGGGACTGCAGACGGCCGCCTTTGAAGGCGACGGCACGGCTCGCTGCGACCGTAATCCGCTGAAAGTTTCGGTCGCCTGGTCCGCAGTTCTCTGTGTCACCGACAGCTGGCTGCCCCGCGGCCAGTTGCTGGGGCGCGGTGGAGGGGAGGGGAGGGGTCAACAGGTTGTCACGGAGAACAGTCGACTGGGTACCGCCAGATCACCGACGCCGGTCGCTGCTAGCACTGATCACTGATCACCGATCGTAATGGGAGCTGCTCACGCTAATCGGCCCTCCCGTTGATAAAACGAACTGCGGCCGGCGATGATCACTGGCTGTGCGCCAATCCCTGTTCACATTTTCCTCTTCCCCAGGCTGTCCGCCAGCTGGGAAACGTTTGTGTCTTGTCGCGTGCGCGACAGGTTTGAGTATCGCTCAAGCCCTGGTGACATTTCGAGCAGCATCACTACGTGCATGGCAGAACACCGGATATTGTGATTAAGCCACTCAACTGTCGATCGCACCACTTTTAAGCGTCGCGTCGAAGCCGATGGCCTGCGAGCCGCAGGCCATCGGCGTCAGTTCTCTTCGGCCATCGGCGTCATCTTTTAAGCGTCAGTTCTCGTCATGTGTCGGTTCTCGTGAGGATCACTTGGACAGCTAACCAGTCGGACGTGCCGCTGTAGCATTTCCAATCGGACAGCGCCGTCCGTGGCCAATGCCATCACTGCTGCGCCGTGCCGTCACTGGGAGGAGCCCGGGCAGAGCGCGTGGCACCCCTCACTGCTGTGCCGTGCCGCCACTGGGAGGAGCCCGGGCAGAGCGCGGGGGCACCCTCACGCTTGCGACCGCTACTGGGAGGAGCCCGGCAGAGCGCGGCACCCTCACTGCTGCGCCGTGCCGCCACTGGGAGGAGCCCGGGCAGAGCGCGTGGCACCCCTCACTGCTATGCCGTGCCGCCACTGGGAGGAGCCCGGGCAGAGCGCGGGCCACCCTCACTGCTGCGCCGTGCCGTCACTGGGAGGAGCCCGGGCAGAGCGCGGGGCACCCCTCACTGCTGCGCCGTGCCGTCACTGGGAGGAGCCCGGGCAGAGCGCGGGCCACCCCTCACTGCTGCGCCGTGCCGTCACTGGGAGGAGCCCGGGCAGAGCGCGGGCACCCCTCACTGCTGCGCCGTGCCGCCACTGGGAGGAGCCCGGGCAGAGCGCGGGGGCACCCCTCACTGCTGCGCCGTGCCGCCACTGGGAGGAGCCCGGGCAGAGCGCGTGGCACCCCTCACTGCTATGCCGTGCCGCCACTGGGAGGAGCCCGGGCAGAGCGCGGGCCACCCCTCACTGCTGCGCCGTGCCGCCACTGGGAGGAGCCCGGGCAGAGCGCGGGGGCACCCCTCACTGCTATGCCGTACCGCCACTGGGAGGAGCCCGGGCAGAGCGCGTGGCACCCCTCACTGCTGCGCCGTGCCGCCACTGGGAGGAGCCCGGGCAGAGCGCGTGGCACCCCTCACTGCTATGCCGTACCGCCACTGGGAGGAGCCCGGGCAGAGCGCGTGGGCACCTCTCACAGCTGTGTCGTGCCGCCACTGGGAGGAGCCCGGGCAGAGCGCGGGGCACCCCTCACTGCTGCGCCGTGCCGCCACTGGGAGGAGCCCGGGCAGAGCGCGGGCCACCCCTCACTGCTGCGCCGTGCCGCCACTGGGAGGAGCCCGGGCAGAGCGCGGGGCACCCTCACTGCTATGCAGTACCGCTTCTGGGAGGAGCCCGGCAGAGCGCGTGGCACCCCTCACTGCTGCGCCGTGCCGCCACTGGGAGGAGCCCGGGCAGAGCGCGTGGCACCCCTCACTGCTGCGCCGTGCCGCCACTGGGAGGAGCCCGGGCAGAGCGCGTGGCACCCCTCACTGCTGCGCCGTGCCGCCACTGGGAGGAGCCCGGGCAGAGCGCGTGGCACCTCTCACAGCTGTGCTGTACCGTCACTGGGAGGAGCCCGGGCAGAGCGCGTGGCACCCCTCACTGCTGCGCCGTGCCGCCACTGGGAGGAGCCCGGGCAGAGCGCGGGCGCACCTCTCACAGCTGTGCTGTACCGTCACTGGGTGCCGTACTGTGCTCCCACTGCTGTAGCTCAGGGCGCTGCCTACGTCGTGGCGGCCCCTTGGCCGCACGTCGGCGTCCCAGTCGCGCTACACGTGTCTGCACTCGGCCCCCGGCCGAGAAAGCCTGCCGGCAGCTGGCCCGATATGGCGGCATCGCCGCTGCGAGATGATCCATGTAGCGGAGCTGCATTTGTGGCACAATAAACTCCCGGCTAAAGCGGTGCCGTTCAGCGGAATTGTGCGACAGGGTGGTGAGTCGGTGGTCGACGCAGTGCGTTCTGACTGTCGTTGGCCACGACTCCTAGCCTGCCTCAGAAGGTGAAAGATTGCGCGATACGTTCTGGTGAAGTTAATTTCCCAACTGCTACACAAGGCATGATTCCTATGACAATCAATGAGGTCGTTGTTGGAAAATGTGCACCACAGTTTTGATCTAGTTTTCACTCAGCGTGTTCTATGAATCATAGTACACTACGATTTATCAGACTCATCTGAATTAATTAAATGTTTTGATGTGTTTTAAGAATACAATGGGGAAATCAGCTTGCAATGGAACTAAGAACTGAAGAAAAGTTGCAACAGTTATTGCTGATAGTATTTTTGCTACCCAAGGACTTATTAGTTCCACCATACCATAGGTGTGAGTAGTGGTGCTTCATGACAAGGTATGTTAGTGCAGTCGCCCGAGCAGTTTGGACAACAGCATTATGTCGGGGAAGCCGACAATGTTAGAATTGGTGACCACAAAACAATATGGAGGACACCGCTTTATGTGTGTACTAGGTTAAAATCTGAAATCACTTGAGGTTCGGACGAATACTGGAGGGGTTCTAGCTGCCAAAATGGAAATAAAAACAATATAGTAGGAGTTCTTTATCCTTTGGGTGTTCGAGCCCTCTAATATTTAACCAAGTTCCAATAATGCTAGATTTTATAAATGACTCCAGAGCCAAAATTTTGTTTTAGGCAACCAATTCAGTGCCGCAGTATTTTCCCCCAATGCCTTGACATTGTGGGACGCTCATCTCGACAGCTGCTGGTGTACCCGCATTAATTTACACAACATCATCACGGTTGTCATCTGATATAATTGTACTGGTCCATTACTGCCTCTGTCTTTGACATTGTAGGAAGCTCATCTTGACAGCTGTAGATATAGCTGTGATGATTTATGCAACATACCACGGTTGTCATCTGATATAATTGTACTGGTCCATTATTGCCTCTGTCACTCCAGCACGAAAACCATCCAGGTTTCATACGTAAGTCTATGAAATTCTCCAACTCTCAGAGCCTCTCACATGCTTGGAAGCCTTGTAAATTAGCGCGCCCCTTTGTCCTCCATCAAATCACCATCGCAATGAGTCACCCATGGACACCACCATCCGTTTTGCCTTTCATGCCAAAGGGGTGTAGAACTGAAAAAAAAAACTTCCGCGTGACAAGCGATGGAATATCCATGCTTTTCGTAGCGGAAGGATCGGCAGATACCCTCCCCCGACAAAACAATAATTATCAGATGTAGACCACCTTATTGATAACATTCCACATAATTTGATTTTTTCCCCCTGAAAGTAATATATTTTCCTGCTTAGGTAATTTTGGTGTGACACGACACACCAAAGTCAATGTAGGTTTGTGATATGGTGGCTGCTATGCCAGTCACGTGGAGGTGTGCGGCCTTGTTATTTGCAAACTTTTCACAAACGTGTTATCCAACGTCATTTTCCGCTGAAACGCGTGTCTTTCGACAGAACGAAAGATTCCCCTCTAGTTATCACCCACGGTTAGCGATGTTGATATCCATTGGTCTACATGTTACTTCGTGAACTAATTTATCCAGGTCCTTCCAACTGATAGAATGCTCTCCACTGGTCTGCATGTTACCTCTTGAACTAGTCTATCCAGGTCCTTCCAACTGCTAGAATGCTCTCCGCTGGTCTGCATGTTACCTCGCGAACTAATCTATCCAGGTTCTTCCAACCGCTAGAATGCTCTCCATTGGTCTGCATGTTACCTCGTAAACCAATCTATTCAGGTCCTCCTAACCGCTAGAATGATCTCCACTGGTCTATATGTTACCACTGTTATCTAGCGGTCCTCCCAACCGCTATTTTTTTTATATTGAATGTGTTGTACACAGGTGCAAAAATACTGCAAAACAAATGCTGATATACAATGTTCTGGGGCAGATACGAGGGTTAACTTCGTCCCATTTTGTCCCAGATGACGTAATTTAGACATGCATCATATGTGCACATGCATCATATTCCCAACGAACAAAAAACCACGACTTGCCATGTGGTTCCACGACTTGCCATGTGGTTCCAACCTGTCTTCCCTTGCCGGGAACGGAACGGCTCCACGACGACTCAAATTTAACGTTCTGAGCAGCCAACGGGATTAGTAAGGTAAGAGGCGCAGCCAAGGAGACCCCTTGGCAACCAAAAATATAGTAGATGAAACAGTTATTGGTATATTTTCATCACGCAAAACGGTACATTTTCTGCGGCTTCGCGCACCGAAAGGGTCTCTGTTTCCTAACATTGTTTTGGGGTTGGGCGCATTAAGGAAATTCTGACTGCGCCCCTGTAAGGTGTTCTTGACCTTCTCTTGTTTAGTTTTCGTTCATCCAGAGGTCACGGAGGCTACCTAAAGTCTACTCAAGTGAAAGTATTTCGACCTCGAATGCTGAATACATTCTCAACGACATCTCAGGAGCTATCGATTGCCATTTGATTTATCGGTCGATTAGTCGCGAACACACGAGTGGCGCAAAACGTTCATTCATTGGCCCGTGTCATAAATTCCACTTCAGTATCACGGTAACGTAACAAGGAGGTTAATCTTTCACTGCAGCGGTTCGGATTGACGCGATGCAAACTGACTCGCACCACGAAGCCCACACAGATGAAAACCAGCTGTTGTATCGTGCTGGGAGATTGTGTGACCCGTGCATTTCGGTCGTCTGCAAGGGTAAGGTTTTATTGTAAGGGTATTGTAAGGGATGCAAGGTTTTATCGTAAGGGTAGACAATTATTGTGTTGAAATAAACCTGGTTTCACTCAACACGACCTATGTTGACACAAATATGCTGCCGTCGCCATGTGGACTTTTAATGCACTTCGTTGCATCTAAGATGCACCAAACCAGAAAAACGCACATATGCGTTGGTTTGGTTATGTGAAGAAGACAACACATATATGTGCGTGCGTTATGTTATAGCTATTGTGCAACTATTGTAGGGCTCTAGTACAAGCGAAGCATTTTCGTAGCGCCACCCGTTTCCTTCCTCATCACACTCAACAAACTAGTCCATTATCTAGATCCAACCAAAGCTACATCCATGCTGCACATATTCAGATTTCTGTCATCTTTCTTGTGTTGCCTACTGCAGCAAGCATTTGGCACAGAATGCGTTATAACAAATCGCTTGCTGGTTAGGCTTATTCCAACGATCGAAAGATAAATGATAATCGACTGCACGGTCTGCCCTCCTTATTTATAGCCACACTTCCGTGCCAACGAATTTGCAGCCTGCTTCGGTTTCTGAAGAAAAAAAACACGTCCATTGCTGTCAGCCATATCCTGCCACTTAGTTGTCGAATTTGGCCACTACACCCGATCCGTGTCGCTAAGTGCACAAATCGCCACGTGCCGACCGCGTCACCCAACATAGTTTCGGATGAATTGCTCCTGTGCACGGATGGGGCCGACGCGCAAAGGACGGTGGCGAGAACATTGACCCGACTGCTCGCGAGATATCACCCACTGGACCAGCGGTTCTTTTCTCCATCAAGTCGCGCCAAACTACGGGGAACCTGTTCTATAATACATCACGTGCCCGCCACATTTGCGCTGCCCTCGTTAGCATGCGGCGCGCGAAACGTGGCCATCTTCTGCTGAGTTTCTGCTCGCCTGTTCTAATGACGCGAATTTATAGTTCGTTGGGGCGCGCTAAGTGCAGGCTGCCTTTTCCGATACTGAGCACGTAGGGGTTTTACATGGACACGAGCTTTGAAATACGCTTAGCGTAGCCGGACATGGCTGGAATGTAGCACTGTTGATAAGCAGGACGGCTGCCAGCCCTTTGCCATGGCACCCAATAATGCATGCACACGCATTCAAATCCGATGATAGCATGCATGCAGTAATACCCATCTCACTTCTCATTCCAAATGACTTGGGCTTCCTCGTTACGCCCAAAATCGCCGGCCACACAGTGGCGCCGTTTGTTGTCAGTGTGGCTCATTCCTCGTTTCGTTGGCGGACAGACGATGCAAATATAGATGCTTGTGTTTTTAGTACGAGGCGCCCGCCATTGAATAGTAGAGGTGTCTGGTCCGCTCTCGGTGTGTTGCGCAGTGCCGCTCTCGGTGTATTCCCGAACCACGTGTCCAATTTCACTGCACCTGTGCTCCCATTGAAGCATTGAAGCTCGACATGCCGCTGACCAGCGTCTCACTGCCGCAGTGGAGCCGCGGAGCGCCGTGCTGCTGGTGCCCGGCGGGCCGCTGGTGGCCGGCCGGCCCACCCAGCTCGCCTGCCAGGTGACCGGGTCGCGGCCGGCGCCGCTCGTCACGTGGTCGGCGGACGGCCGGCCGCTGGCCGGCGCCGCGCAGCGGCCCAGCGACGACGGCAACGGCACCACGTCGCGCGTCGCGTTCACGCCGCGGCTCGGCGGGCCGGCGACGGTCGTCTGCAGCGCCGGCAACCCGGCCGCCGGCGGCCGCACCGTGCGCGACTCGCGCACGCTCGTCGTACACCGTGAGTGCCGGCCGCCGCCGCCGCTCCCCGCCACGTGTTCGGACGCATCCGTGCTGCGGCTACCGCCTGATGACTATCGGTTACCACGGCTACTACGTTACTTTTTCTTTTTCTTTTTCTTTTTCTTTTTCTTTTTCTTTTTCTTTTTTCTTTTTCTTTTTTCTTTTTCTTTTTCTTTTTCTTTTTCTTTTTCACGGTTACTACTACGGCTGATGGTTACCACCTGATGGCTACCGCCTGACGGTTGTCGCCTGATGGCTACCGCCTGCCGGCTATCGCCTGATGGTTACCGCCTGACGCTTATTGCCTGACGGTTACTGCCTGACGATTACCGCCTGACAGTTACAGCCCGACGGTTACCGTCCGAGGTTTACCGCCCGACGGTTACAGCCTGACGTTACCGCCCGACGGTTGCCGTCCGAGGGTTACCGCCCGACGGTTACCGCCGGACGGTGCGGCAGGCACTGCGCGACAATATGCCGCAGCGGAGCTGTCACGCCTCAGTCGTCCTCACTTCCTCACCGTGTAACCCAGCTGACTGCGCTCAAACAATGCGACTGTGCTTACACGGATAAAACGCTGTTCCTTTGTGAGCGATGAAGGCTGCTTGACGCCTTAAAACATGTCATGCATCATTCATGTTGTCGGGGACGCGAATTTCCCCACAAATAATTAATCGGTGGCAGTAGTAGTTGATATGTGCGCTCACCTATGTCATGCAATATATAATTATGTGGGGCAATGGGAAACCAGGAGAGCTACTGGTTCGCTTAAATTGAGGACATTTCGATATTATCTTCCTGGCGTAACATGGACGGACATGATTAAAGTAACTTATCCGTCGTCCCCATGCTAATGAAGCATATCTGCCCCTGACTTCCTGTCTGAATCTCACCTAACATTACATGAATTAGCGTCGTCGCCAGGGTCATGGAGGATGCCTATGTCCCTCACAGGGTCATAGAGGATGCATGCACCTTCACAGGGTCATGGAGGATGCATGCATCCCTCACAGGTTCATGGATGATTCATACACCCCTCATTGTTTCTGAATTGAAGATCAAGCCCATGTCGGCGCTTTTTTGTGTAAATAATTTGTGCTTCATATCATCACATCCGCTACACCGCACCATGCCCACTTCCCTGTCCTCAGCGACGTGAATGTGTGCACGTGCACACGCACTGCACACATATGGCACTCACCTTGCACTGACACACAGAAGGGATCGCCCCTCCCCGTTCATTTCGGAGCTACTCTTCTTGGATTTGTGGTGCATTATCCTGGATTGTTTTGTCTTCGCAGTCAGCCCACTCTTTTGAAGCATTTGGCGACAGTTGTCACCATGCCCTCCCGGTCGCCCTCCGCAAAATGTGCACTCGTGTTGGTGCTCTTTTCAATTATACTGGTGCCCTGAAGTACAGACGACGGCTGCGACTGATATGCTCGGACGGGTAGATAGGCAACACAACTGATCGCCCGTCTTATTCAGAATCACTCAAAGGGCATGTAGCCATGAATATGCTCTATGCACGTGTATGCACTGAACTGACAGGCCTGGTGGAACAGGAGAGAAATATTGAGGTGTAGCATCGCCTGCAACAAAGGCACAGTGTTTGCGTTTTAATTGAGATCAACCATTGAAGGCGTTTAGATAATCATATCAAGGAAGAGCAGCGACAACAATGAAAGACATAATGCATAAACTAATACTGTAAAGCCAACGATTTTCTTTTAAACAAATGTCACATTGTATATGCTGGTCCCTTCAATCATTGATTTGGTACCCTCAATCATCGATGTGCCCCCCCCCTCCCATCAGGCTGAAGCTACCTTTCGGCCTATGGGAGCACACCAGGTACAAATTGTTTTCGGGGCAGCTATGGCCATCACAGAGGTCATTTGCCCTCTCCCCAACCAACTTCATAAGTGACACCCATGGTTTTCTCCTCACCATAAAATAATTATTCATATCACAATTGTGTCACTTTATCGCATCATCAGCTTTTATTTTCCTATTTACCACCGATGTTTGCTTTGCGGAAATCCTTGAAAGCACCGCCGGCCGCTGTCTGTTTGCAGTCCTGTCCCTTTCAGGCGCACACCCACCGCTCCAGCTTCCGCAGTCCATAAATAGTGGATGCGAGCGTCGCTCGAGGCGACCAGCGCAGGTCTCACGCTGACAATCAATCCGCCTCGGCGGGCCGACCGGGCAGTTTTTGCCGATCCGCAGACGGAAAGCGATTGCGGCCGCGTGCCCGACCGCCGTGAAAATTGGTCCGACAGATCACGTGACAATCGGTCGCAGCCGCCGCCTTGCATTGGCGTCGGCGTGAGGCGGAGCCATGAGCCGTGAGCGTGGGGCCGTGGGGAGGTCATCGGAGTTGGGTCGGAGTGCCTCATGAGCACGGGCAGTGGGTGGCGAGCGCGGGTGTGGGGAGTCATCGGAGTTGGGACGGAGTTCCTCATGAGCACGGGCAGTGGGTGACGAGCGCGGGTGTGGGGAGGTAATTGGAGTTGGGTCGGAGTTACTCATGATCACGGGCAGTGGGCGCGAGCGCGGGCAGTGAGTGGATGAGCACGGGTGTATGGAAGTAATTGGAGTTTGGTCCGTGTGCATCATGGCATCTCTTGTTGAGCGGGGTGGATGATTGCGCTCCGACAATGTCTCGACTGTGTTACAGCATCGCATACTAGCTGAGGTTCATCTTCGTGGGCTGTGTGGCGTCGAAGACTGATTGCAGCGCGGTTTTTGGAATCAATTGAAATCACTGGAGGAGGGTGAATCATGCGGTCACCGTGATGCTAATGTAGAGTTTGCAACGCGTGTCAAGAGGACAAGACATATTGCGCCTCTCGTATCTTTGCAACCAATCGAGCGATTCCGTTCATTTAACACGCGCACTCGAGGGGGGCCAAATCCGCCCACCCCTCCGGTTTTTCGTACCTAACTGCAGATTTTACTGGTCGATATACGCGATTTTTTGCGTATCTGCTTAGAAATGACCGGCGCGTCGTTTAAAGCAATAAAAATAGAAATCGGCCGATTTTTGTTCTTCAAGTTAGTGGCCGTTAAAGTAAACAAATTATGGCGCCAGACCATAAAAATGGGCGCTGATGCGCTTCCCGTATATTCGCAAAAGGGAAGTGTTCTTGGCAACACTAGCGACTTGTTTGATGTATGTTGATATGCTACATAGCTTCAAGGTCATGTTAGATCACGAGGTCAAGTCAGGTCAAGTTCATGACAGGTTAATGGAACCAAACTTGATCAACTGGAATGTTGTCATAAATGCACTACTGTTTGTCATTTGTACTGTTTGTTATTGCGTTTCCATACTTTATTCATGTACTTCACTCCTTTCTTCGCGAAGCCGATTGCGCCGAGCTGCCCGACGGAGCAGTCAGGCGGGCGGCCCGGTTCCGGTAACTGGAACAGGTAACTAACCTGATAACGTGCTGCTATATAGGGGACCTGAGGTCAAATGTCGGACTAGCATCTGTATTGCATCATTAGTAATGTGCAAAACATCATTGATGCCCATTTTGAGCATTTGAACACAATCACAGCGATCCATAACAATGACAATCCAAGCCACGCAAAACAAGAAAATTTTGACAAATGTGATGTCATTTGACCTTGAAGATATTGACCTAAGGTCATGATATTTGCACACAATAGAGTTCACTACCGTACCCATCCATCCTGCGAATTTCGTTCCTCCAGCTTTAATAGGAGCCGATATCCTAGCGGGGGGGGGGGCGGAATCCGCCCCCCTCCAGTGCGCGTAATTTTCAGAGGCCCTCCAGGGCGCGTGTTAAACGACAATCGATAGCTCAGTGCGGACTGGTGAGGATGGATTATTTTGTTGATCCAGTGGTCACTGGTAATGTTTCGATGTCATAAAATCGTACAATTTTCAGACTTAATAAGAGCCACAGGAGCCTGTCCGAGTTAAGCCTGTAAAGGGAAGCTATCATAAGCCTGGACAAAAAGACACTCGTCACCCAATCCCATAATGTTACAAGGTTGCTCCAGAGCAGGTATTCCAACCGTACACTGTCGTTCCGAGAACGTAGATTGTCATTCTGAGATGCAGCAACACGGAAAATGAAGACGTTAATAATATTTAATACAAGTTTTAGGGGAAGATTAAAAAAAAAAGTTGGGGGGAAACCCCCCCCCCCCGAAAAAAGGGGGGAGAAATTGGGGAAAAAAAAAAAAAAAAAAAAAAAAATACCTAAGTTTCATGCCTAGAACGGTACACTTCTTCCGATGTGGAACCGTGCAGTTCCGGGCAAGAATGGTCAAGTACGAACAAAAGACCAGGACCTGATTTTGTGTCTTTAAATCATAGATATCTGTAGATCATAGATGTTTATAAATCATAGGTATCTATAAATCATAGATGTCTATAAATTATGGATATCTATAAATCAGAGACAACGCTTATGGTATATAAGTTAGATAAAATTGCTGTACACATATTTCCACTATAGCATTATTAATTGCCACATAAATCAAAGCTTCATGTAGCAGCTTCGAACGTAGCGACCTTGGTAGATGCATTGGTGAGAATGTTTGGTTAACCTATCGGGATCAGCATCTGCATCGATAAGCACTGGATTGGTGCGAGTAAAAAGAGAACTTCACACAATTATTTCCCAAACTAAGGGCCAAACTAAGGCCCAAACTAAGCAAACGCTCAGACCAATCATGCTTAAAAGAAACCCAGATAACCGTGTGTGCTCTGGGTTTCTATTTTACTATGCAGTCACGTCCCAGCCAGGATGTACATTTGGGTAATCATGAGAAGAATGACATCTAATGACGCCGCTTCCAAGTATCGCAGATGTCCACGATTGCTCTACATAGACCGACCGCGTGCGCAGGAGTGTCCTCAAACAGTTACAGCAGAGTCTAGAAACATTTCCCCCTTGATCTCGATAGAAAGGGAGGGTTCGCAATTGGACGAGCAGCCGTAATGAGGTACACGTTTCGCGGCCGTTATTTTTCAGTTGAGACACGGTTACTTCACTCATCTGGACAGGTGCCGTCCACTTGGCTAAATGGTACTCCCGCCCCATCGACAGGCTAATAAGCCGGAAGTGAGGCGAACCATGCCGTCCTTGTTCCCTTCTGTTGTGCATCCTCCGACTATGGGTCAACACTATCCAATCTTGAATGACGGCTGTTTTCAGAAACAAGGCGGTTTTTCCACTTCACTTCGGTCAAAATGAATGGCTAGATGACAGCTCATTTCCGACGGCCTCAGTGTTATTATAGAACCTCACTCAACTCGGCGGGTAAACAGCTGCCGACTCTGGTGACCTTTGACCCGTCCTGCCCTGACCCCAGACCGCAGTGACCGACAATCCTGAACGGTAGTGATCGATCCTGCAGTGAAGTAATCTGGAGCCGGCTTGCAGTGATCGAAATAGAAGCCGACTCCGAGCTGCAGTGACCCGACCCACGTCGAGGTCGACTCGTAGCTCTCGCAACAGCCCACCGGTATAGCCTACCGAACTCAGCCGCACATCCAGCCGCCGTCTCGTGTCAGCCGTACATCCACCGCCACCCGCCGGCACTGGTCTGACGTCAGAGGTAGAAGATTAGAAACACCTCGCCCGGCACTGGTCTCACGTGTCAGGCAGCAGCACACCCGCCCGGCACTGGTCTGACGTGTCAGGCAGCAGCACACCCGCCCGGCACTGGTCTGACGTGCCAGGCAGCAGCACACCCGCCCTGCGCTGGTCTCACGTGCCAGACACCAGCACACCCGCCCGGCACTGGTCTGACGTGTCAGGCAGCAGCACGTCCACGGAGGCTGCCGAACTGTGTTTCCGCCGTTCCGAGTCAAGGCCTAGTCCTCGGCGTCGGTGGGAACTCTCCTTCCCCCAGGTGGGCTATATATATCAGAAGGTAGTCGTGATTTCCGAAGGCCATTATGATTAAGTGCCAACCTCTGCAGATTGGCTTCTGTAAGTCGAAATCAGTCTGGCGCTGTTGGTGCCGGTCGGAATTATTGCGAATACCGACTAGTGACACAGGTGACTGATATTGCGAATACCGACTAGTGACACAGGTGACTGATATTGCGAATACCGACTAGTGACACAGGTGACTGATATTGCGAATACCGACTAGTGACACAGGTGACTGATATTGCGAATACCGACTAGTGACACAGGTGACTGATATTGCGAATACCGACTAGTGACACAGGTGACTGATATTGCGAATACCGACTAGTGACACAGGTGACTGATATTGCGAATACCGACTAGTGACACAGGTGACTGATATTGCGAATACCGACTAGTGACACAGGTGACTGATATTGCGAATACCGACTAGTGACACAGGTGACTGATATTGCGAATACCGACTAGTGACACAGGTGACTGATATTGCGAATACCGACTAGTGACACAGGTGACTGATATTGCGAATACCGACTAGTGACACAGGTGACTGATATTGCGAATACCGACTAGTGACACAGGTGACTGATATTGCGAATACCGACTAGTGACACAGGTGACTGATATTGCGAATACCGACTAGTGACACAGGTGACTGATATTGCGAATACCGACTAGTGACACAGGTGACTGATATTGCGAATACCGACTAGTGACACAGGTGACTGATATGCTTCTTTAATTAAACCTGCTTTTTGCTGTGCTTTTTGTAGCTTTAGCACTTGCATGGTATCTGCCTTTTAGTAGCACCGACGACTGGGATGTTTTTTGGTGTGTCGATTGGGTGGGGAACAATGGCGTCGTGCTAGCCATGCTCCACAGGTACTCACATTGCCTGAAGAGGTTCATGCGGGTAGGCCTCACCAAGGCAAACACTCGCAAGCGTTGATGAAGTCGCCTAAGTACATTTGCATGGAAGTTTTAAAACAGTTTTTCGTGTGCATATTTCGTTGTTGCAATTGTAACATGGATGTGTGTTCCATCATTAGCCAACGGTGCACCGTCTTCGACAGCCCAGGACAGGAGTGTCCCGCCCGAGGTGTTTGTGGTTGGTGTCGCTCCTGTCCTAAGCTGCAAAGGCTACAGATGTGTCCGGGGGACCAGCCTGCTACCCTGCCCGCAGCCCACACGCCCCTTCCAAGGCATGATGCCAATCTGTACTCTTGGAGGGAATCCTTGCATCGCATTTGTGCGGTCTGTGAAGCGTCCGGAGGTGACTTATTTGGCTATTTGGTCCAGAACATGTCATGTCAACATGTCAAGCTAGAGTACCAACATCCGGTGAGCCGGTGGTGGATAAGTCATTCCTCACTATATCCCGTACATGCGGCGGGGTCGATGGAGTAAGAGGATAGAGGAGTGAGACAGTGAGAGCAAAAGACGGATGTGTAAGAGTGACAGGATTTTCCTCCTTTATGTAACTGTGAATATCGAAGGCCCGCTGAAGACTGCTCAGATAATCCAGCAGACGTCCCGAGCAGGGGGGCAGTGAGCATTGGTGAGAAAGGTGTGGGGAAAGTGGGTCGGGTGCACTCTACTATAACTACCACTAGTCAGAATGTTGCCATAGATGGTGTTGCTTAGGTGAGGCATAGTGATGTCGAAGAATAGGCTGTTCCTCTTTCAGCCCTTCTACTTTAGTAATGGTGCCTTTCGGGAACCATTCATCCGTGTCCCCACATCAGCTTGATGTCGGATCAATGGATGTTGTTAAACACGTTGTTAAATGTTGTTAAGTGTTGTTAAACACGCAAACACAAAATAACGTGTACAAGTGCAATGAGTAATAATAATTAATAACCAAACTGAACAATAATAATGTGTACACTGTATATGAATGCAAAAATGCATGCACGTAGGAATAAGTAGGTCCCTAACAGCCGTGTTCAGGAAGGAAGCTAACATTTACAAATATGTTCAGACCTTAACTCGCATCACTGTTCAAAGATTCCGTAGTATGAGCATTAGTAAACAGAGGTCATTGCATCTGTTTGGATGTGAACGACGAAGCGGAGTAGAGCAGACGAGTTGAAAGAAGCCTGGAGCTAAACGACTACCCAAAATAGCTCCTGAGGAGAGCAAGTCGCAAAGTCGTATAATGCGACATGGCGCAGAAAAGAGTCTGGAACCTCCCACACAACCTCTGATGGTCATACCGTGCGCAAATGAAGCGACGGAACGGATTACTCTAGGATACTTCAGCCACACGCACTGGTAGGCACGCAGCCAGGGAAGAACCTTCGCAGTTGGTCGCGCGGCTGAAGGATAACCGGGACAAGATCCAAAGCTCAGGCGTCATTTATCGTTATATCTGTCGATGTCAAGACATTTGTGTGGGAGAAGCGTGCCGCAGTTCAAGTACAGAGAAAGGGAAAGATAGAGGCGGTCAGAAGCATGGATGCAAGCTACTCTGGGCTTTCAATACGCGTGTTGGAAACAAGGCATACAGTGTATTGGCGAGAGCGTCGAGATTCTGGTCTATGACACCGACTGAGGAAAATAAGATTCGTGAGGGTGCTGTCATCGTTGAGATGACGAAAAATAAACTCACGACCACCAAACCTGGCATTCCTATGCCACAAGTATGCAGGATTTCATAGTGGCTGGAGGATCCGTAAATGGCTGATGTAAGTACGCTATTGGAAGAGTGATGCGCGTTTGTGGAACTGCGCTGGATAAAAATTCACCCTACTTGAAATTTGAATTAGGCCAGTGTTTTATGGCGCAGTTTTCGATCTTACACACCGATCGATTCGATAACACGACGAGAAGAATCGCATGGTTCTCAAAAGTCATTTATATAATACAAATATATGGAATAAGGACAGCCTTTTCCCCGACATCACTAATCCAACTAATTTTACACCAGCTCTATTCGTGATGCACGCAAAATCACGCGTAGCAAGCGCACAGGATGGGGAGGTGGCGAAATTTAGAATTTCCTTCTCCTGCCCATCTTTCCTGCTTGTCAATCGTTCCTCCTTTCCTGCTACCCGACGATATCTCATGCATAGGCAGGGATATTGTAATGCAATCTTGTGACTGTGTTGCAAATTGATACGCGCATCGCATGCAATTTTTGTCTTCAAATCCGTCGGTAAATATAGAAACTACGGGGATGCAAAGTCGACCAACCGGCCGCTCACCATCCATCACAGTGCACACTGCGATAACTCCCGGCAAAAACTGGCCAGAAATCATTACCAACAAAGTATGCTAGTCATAGGGACGATTTTGATGTTCCACGAAGAGTTTCAAATTTGGAACGCATGGAGAGGCTCCATTTTCTTAAAGATTTCATAACCCAGAAATGACAGGGGTAGTACATGCCGGAGGGGAGGGAGCATTCGTCTCCCCATATTTTGTTTCCTTCAAATATCTGGAGAACCAATTGAGGTAAACAGCTTAAATTTTGAACTCACCTGCACGAGTACCAAGGGTATCTTGAAAGAAAACATCAACGTCCGGTCATGCATGGTTACGTCATAATGACGTCGTAAGCGAAGACCATGTATGGTCATATATTGAATAATTATTAGTTAGCGCCTGTTATGTAAGCATTGTAAGCAATATGCACTGTAAGTGTGGCCAAATAATTACTACGCAGAATAGATGCAAGATCTGCATGTCCTATGTGGTTGAAATCATGCCAAAGTATGCTCTAAAGTGGGACTAACAGATCGAATTGGTGTCTATAAGTTCGCATATGACGTCACAGCCGTTCTTCAGTCCCGTATGCAGCAATACACGCATTGGAATACAGATGCTCGACTTGAATTCATGGTCCTTCCTCCAAATGCATGCTAAAATAATGTAATCGTTCTCAGAAACAAGAACACAACGGTCAAGAACCAAACACATAACATAACGTGCACACAGCTACGAACAATGGGGTACAATTAGCTATCTTTTGAAGACTCTCAGATACTTCTATTAATTCAACAGCCGGTAATACTCGGGGAGCATTCTATCATCCACCGACATATTCGAGTCTCTCCAGCACTTCCACATTACAAGCATCCTCTCCGCCACTCATCTGCTCTTTATCTTTCGACGCGGGCTGTTCCGGCTCTGTCCGGTTGACTCAGATGATACCAACAGATGACTGATGTCTGCTGGACGGACGGTCTCTCGGACATTTCGGACCCGCAGCGATCTTTCAATGTCTTTGATGTTGTGAGCCATCTTCTGGTCGCTGGTGGTCAGTGGATAATGCAGCTGAACTTGCATGGTGTCTGTTCGTGACGTCTTGCTGACGTCATGATGTTTGAGTCGGTACTCCCCGTTGTACTTGCTCCGGCTTTCCTGCCGTACACGCGCTTCCTCACTGTACACGTAAATGCCGATCGGAAGAGGAAGGGATCGAATAGCAGTCGCACCGTGGATCAGGAGCTTGCGCACGGAGGCGGCCATATTGAGCCACGGATACAGGCGGTTCATCAGCTGAGCTGTATCCATGGCGTGCCCGTCATACCGGTCAGCTTCCACGGGCTCGTATTTTTGCAGAGAAGTTAGAATCATTGCGAAATGGACGCCGAGACTCTCATCGATCCCAGTGATCTCGCTGAATGCAGCTGCGTCTCTGCAGGCACACCGAGCCGTGTCTCCGTCGTCAGACGTGCCGAACAGCCCGCATATGGCTGATCGACAAGACCCCGTCGCTCCCGAAACTGGTGCTGCACATTCTTCTTCCTTTCTTTCACACGTATCTTGTTATTTGCTCGCCGAACACTGCCCGCCCTTTGATCTCCAGGCGGTAATAAATGTGGCGAAGGCACTGAAAATATCGAATACAGGCGTGTATAGTTCAGAGACCGAGCTGGCATGTGCCCTCGCGGGCAGGTCGAGAAGACGAACCAACCGAGGAAACGGTTCGTCGGCGCGGTGGCGTGGCGTCGGGCGTGTCGATCGAGTCCCGCGCCGACGACCGTCGGCAGCCGACGACATCGTTAGGTTTATTGCGCAGGGTAATAATGATCGTGAATATATGTTTTCCGTGAGTACACTTTGATGACACTGGACTATACCACCTTTGTCCATCACCCACCCGCGGCGGCAAGGGGAGTTTTAATTCATTTTGTGTTCACCAGAAAACTGCATGGCTTGAACGACTGAATTGTAATTGTTGAATATTATCTACATGCCAAATGATGAAAACAATAAATTTATTATATTGCTCGCATATTGGTGTGCAATATATTATGTGTTCATGGCCAATCTGCAGTTATTTATGTATGTAGTTCAGTGACATTCCGTGTACCTGGACTGTTTCGGAAAATCTTGTCGTGAAATATTTATAATTTTCGTTGTATGGTGATGGTTTTAAGACCTACATAACCTTCTTTCCAATTGCTGTACCCAGTGGCGCAGCCTGGATTTTCCTAAGGGACCCACCCGACCCGACCCGACCCAAAAACAAATGTGAAGAAAAAGAGAACAATGTCGGCGAAAATTTCGGGTTTTGTTTCGGGAAAATCTCAAAATTTTTCGTTTGAACTAGTCTATTTTTAGTTACTGGGGAGGAGCGGGCCCTCGAATCCCCCCTCCTTGGCTGCGCCTCTGGCTGTATCCTATTTCAGGCAATGCATGCATATTTTGCAATTCGGAATCCCCGTTTTCCATCTTGTGTCCGTAGATATGGAACAAGTAAGCCATATCATCAACATTTGACTCATGTTACCTCATTTGACCCTGAAGGCATTGATATATACACGTAAAACGCATATTGCTGAGCGACCACCACAGCCGTAATCTTCCCTTCAAATTTTGCGTTCCCAATTTCATGAATTTCCGAGATCTAAGGGTGTAGAATCCCGGTTGTCTCCGGTTGTCTCCGGTTGTCTCCGGTTCGCGTTACGCGAGAGGCGCTGCCGCGCGCGTGTCAAGACGCCTTCCGCGTGGATAGCTTTGCACACTCGCAGTGTCACTGTGACACCAGCGAGTGACGTGACGCCGGCGACACTCACGGTGTCACTGTGACACCACCGAGTGACGTGACGCCGGCGACACTCGCGGTGTCACTGTGACACCAGCGAGTGACGTGACGCCGGCGACACTACGTCCGAGTGACGTGACGCCGGCGACACTCGCGGTGTCACTGACACCACCGAGTGACGTGACGCCGGCGACACTCACGGTGTCACTGTGACACCAGCGAGTGACGTGACGCCGGCGACACTCGCGGTGTCACTGTGACACCAGCGAGTGACGTGACGCCGGCGACACTCACGGTGTCACTGACACCACCGAGTGACGTGACGCCGGCGATACCCGGCAGATGCTCCGGTGGTGGCGCTGACCTTTCTGCCCGAACGCCAGCTGGTCGCCGGAGAGACGGTTCACATGCGCTGTGACGTCACCGCACGACCGCCGGCGGCCGCCGTCGACTGGCACCACGACGTGAGTGCTCCTCTCTGAGGATGTGGGGGGTGGGGGCGTCAAGCGGCAGGTGGGCTTTGCGGCTTCACTGAGAGCGGCTGTGATGATGATGTGCTACTCGGGAATGCAAGGGCGGTGTGCTGTTCCAGGAGAAAAATGGCATGCCGTTCTGCTTACGGAAGCGGCAGTCTGGCGTGTATGCTGTCTCACATCGCTGGCATGTCAGGCCGACTGACATGGCAGACCGACCGGTGCGTCCTCTGACATAGCTGACATGTCACACCGACTGGTGCGTCCTCTGATATCGCTGACATGTCACACCGACTGGTGCATCCTCTGACATCGTGCGTCCTCTGACATCGCTGGCATGTCAGACCGACTGGTGCGTCCTCTGACATCGCTGACATGTCACACCGACTGGTGCATCCTCGACATCGTGCGTCCTCTGACATCGCTGGCATGTCAGACCGACTGGTGCGTCATCTGACATCGCTGTCATGTCAGACCGACTGGTGCGTCCTCTGACATCGATGACATGTCAAACCGACCGGTGCGTCATCTGACATCGCTGACATGTCAGACCGACCGGTGCGTCATCTGACATCGCTGACATGTCAGACCGACTGGTACGTCATCTGACATCGATGACATGCCAAACCGACCGGTGCGTCCTCTAACATCGCTGACATGTCAGACCGACCGGTGCGTCATCTGACATCGCTGACATGTCAGACCGACTGGCATGTCAGACCGACTGGTGCGTCCTCTGACATCGTTGACATGTCAAACCGACTGACCGCCGGTACTCCCGGAAAATGAGGAGCTGATGTAACTAGATACACATTAGGCCATGATCGCGACGTCGTGGTACACTATGGAACACTGGCCGAGATCAGTGGTGCTTGTGTCTCGGATGCCAACTGACAGCTGTGCGCTATGGTCTCACTGCGAGCACCATGTTGTAGACAGACGGACACGATGACATGCTTTTTGGAAAATTTCGTGACGTCACGGTTTAATAAAGCGGTCATGATAGGATGCTGCAGCAGGGTTTTCGCTGAGCACACGTGGGAGAGGAATATTGTGGCACCTTGCTATTTTGGCAGCCGTGATGTGTGCTGGGGGCGGATTGATGATGACAGTTGACTGACTGTCACTGTGTGCCGGATGCACGTGATCAACATTTGTTTCTCCTTTGGTGACATCTGTGACATTTCGGTGGACCTGGGAGGAGTCGCTGTCGTCCTCCCGTGCTGGGCGGGTCAGGCGCCCTCCGCCGGTGCTGGTCCTGACGAAAGTTACGCCCCACAGTATACAGGGTGTATCTCGCCCCTCCCTTCGGGAAGAGTAGTCGGTTGAAGACATCGAAAACAGCCAGAGTGCGGCAACGTCGCTATGTCTCAGAGCTCCTTCTCAGTTAGGGCCAGTTGTGGAGGACGACCCATAAAGGACTCTGGCATTACCCGACATAATACTGGACCCCATATGTGCGCACTAATTCTCGCTGGAGCACACTATTTTTACGCCATGTGATGTTCATTAAATTCCGCTCTAAACACCACAACGCGGCGAAATTCGCCGACACGGCGAACGGACGGCTTGTCGCAATAGCTGGCAGCTGGACAATTTCAGTTGAATCCCTGTGTGGGTGGATTTTCGTTTTCAGGCGGCGCTTGAGACGGTTCCCGGCTGGAATGATTGCGCTCCCAGGCTGCTAACGCTGAAAGTGGCGTAAGCCGACTCGCCACTTTGGTAATGGGGCTAGCAATAGTAATTCCCCCCCCCCCCCTCCGACACTGGCACTGCTGGACTACAATGCTTGGCACTCCGACTAGATCTCGTCAATGAGGAACGGGCGGCAATTGGTGCGTTTAGTGCGAAGTCTGGTGCGTCTGGTGTGTCTGGTGCGGTTCGTGTGTACCCGGTGGTGCCAACGACGTCCGGCGGCGTGCACAGAACGCGCAGAAGAACGCGGACGACCGTAGCTAATGCAAAGGAAGAAAGAAAAACAATCTGGCTGCAGAGCGCGTGAGAGGTATTTTGCGCCAACATCGCGTAGCAATGAAGAACTTCCAAATCTTTTTGTTTGCGATCATGTTTTTTCGTGCAAATGAAGGAAGCTGTGCAGTGATCATTTAATTTCGTGAAATATTCACTATGGTAGTTTAAAAGAAATTCCGTTTCCTCGCATCGAATGTAGCGTAAAACGCCAACAAGATAACTTGGCACAAACACCCGAAGTTTCAAATTCGAAGTGTTCATAATCGTATGAGAGCACTCTTTCCTAGGCGTCCTCACAATTTATGCTGCCAAATCGTGCTCAGGAATGATTGTGTTCACAACCGGTGGGAAGGGAAGACGAAGCAGAAGAAGAAGCCATTTAGTGGCTCTGGCCTGGCTGAAATGTCCCTGTCGTTAGTTTCTGAATGCACATTTCATTGGTGCGTTCCAGTTTAAGTTGCCACTTGACGGTATTGTGTCTCCTGATTAATTGGCTGAGGCACTGGCCGATCCAGCCGACAGATTTCTGGGAGAGGAGAGGAAGTCCATGTTGGAAGGCCCAAATGGTCCCATGATATAAAGAAACACTTTGTCATCTTGTCCTGCAAGTTCAACGAATTTGGAGTTTTGAGGCATAAGAAGTACCTTAAACCAAACTGATTATTAGCATAATGCTGTGAGTTTAACGAAATAGCCATATAGCTGGTTGAAGTGTATCGCGTTGGGGAGACAGTCTGTCGCCGGGACCCCCTCCGATCTACATACTAGTGGTCTGGATAACACCCTTCATTGGCGCAGAACACATTTTGACTACTCTTTCCGCCTTATGGTCGAAATCCCCCCCCCGATAGCTCAGCTGGGTAGAGTGTCGGCGCGCGTTGATCTCTCCTGTCCCTGCGAGATGAGGGTCGAGTCGCCTCCCCCCCGATAGCTCAGCTGGGTAGAGTGTCGGCGCGCGTTGATCTCTTCTGTCCCTGCGAGATGAGGGTCGAGTCGCCTCGTTCGCCCCCCCCCCCCCTTTGGCCCCAGACTGGGAGTGGCAGCTGTCCAGCTGGCCTGGTTGGGGCCGACGGCGTGGCAACGGGCCGGCCCAGACGGTGCTTTGGAGCCGTCTTATCTTGAAACGCGTTCATCTTACATTTTGTCGTTGAACTGGAATTTCGGGATTCGGTCAGAGTCTGCGGAACATGCTCTGCTTGGCACAGGACGCTGCTCCACACAGGGACTGGTCTAGAAATCTGATTCGGAAGAGATAACGCCGGGTGGGAGGGAGGGTAACATTTCACACATATACCTGAATTTCCGACACTGTTCTGGTTTGGGAAAATCACACCAGGGCTTCAAGTCAGTACATTTCAGACAAAATCTTCCTATGTTCACGAGCGTCGCCAACGCGGGAGACGGGTGAACGCGTCCGATGACTTCATACAATTTCAGATGTATTCTGTGGTGTTGCGTGGAAACATGTCGACCTAGGATAATAGGATAGGAACCTGGACCTAGAAACATAGGACCTCATCCAAAATCCGTGCAGACGCGGAACACCGAACCAGAACACAGCTCAGACTGCAGTCTAGAACACACTCCAGGTCACAGCGCAGAAACACACTCCAGACGCAATTCAGAGCACAGCCCAGGCTGCCGACCAGACCACAACCCGGACTAGAACTGCGAGAACAATGAAGACGCGAGCTCAGAGAGCACCCCACGCAACAGCTCAGAACCTGGCGCAGGTTATCGACTGGACCACTGTCAAGACCGCAGTCCGCAGCGCTGCCCAGACCATAGCCCCGAACACGATCCCGACTCAGAGAGCACCCCACGTAACAGCTCAGAACCTGGCGCAGGTCATCGACTGGACCACTGTCAAGACCGCAGTCGGCGTCCAGACCATAGCCCGAAACGATCCCGACTCAGAGAGCGCAAAGCTAAATCAGGTGATCGACTGGACCACTGTCAAGACCGCAGTCCGCAGCGCTGCCCAGACCATAGCCCCGAACACGATCCCGACTCAGAGAGCACCCCACGCAACAGCTCAGAACCTGGCGCAGGTTATCGACTGGACCACTGTCAAGACCGCAGTCCGCAGCGCTGCCCAGACCATAGCCCTGAACACGATCCCGACTACGATTCACATCCCAGTCCATACCATGGCTAAAAGCACACCCCAAATCACATTACAGCGAAAATTAGATTGCTGCTATTCAGCCCAGACGGCGAGCTTGGACCGTAGCGAAGCACGCAAGTGGAATTTTTACTTTGATGTTTAAAGACATTTTCATCTGTGCGCATGACATAGATAGGAGCCTACACAAAATGTGGGAACAATGCAACAGTGTAGATGGCCTTCGCAGATGCCAATATCTAAGCGTGAATGTGATTAATCTTGGAACTTCGGAACGCAACGCATACCATTGTTTTGCACCCATACATACTCCTTCCTTTCGTCCCAGAAAATGTAGTCCGTGATAAGCACGGTTGAATAGATCATTTCATAAGCACGTCTGTCTGGATGGTAGTCCAAATAACTGAATGCCTTTTTAATCTTTATGTTTTTGATTTGACAGCCTGTCCGCAGCATATCATTGAGAAGCAATACGTACTAGCTTTATTTCTTTCATAGTCCAGGGGAAGAACAATGAAGGATAAGCAGGAGGATATTTGAACTGAACCCAAAACCATGCCATCACCCTGGAAAAAGATCATTGACTTGCATGTCACTATATAGTAGATCGCGAGTGAGTGGTTCAGTAATTGTGTCCAATGCCAGTTTGCCAGTTGAAGTTTACTTTTATTCCGGTTCTTACGTCAGTGTGAATATGAATAGCAAATGGACTGCCTAAAAAAATGCCCCAGCACTCAGGCACTGTTTTGCATAGAGGTCATTTTACCATGCGTTTAACATCAACCGTGCGTTTACCACATACTGTTAAATTACGGCTTTGCAAAAGCACGCGACCTAACAGAAACTGCACGTTCTGGCATTGGGCAAAAAATCCCACGCGTTGGATAACCTGGGATAACCTTTATATTATTCATTGCCTGTGTGCAATGACCTTTATAAAGAGAGTCCATTTGGTACTGATTTCCAGCTCATGCACTGTCGTTTGAACCGGGATCGAAATACAATTATCGTGAATGCTGGCATGGAATAAAAGTATTAAATAAGTTCAATAATTTTGCTTGCATACAACACCAAACAATGACAAAGTTGATTTCAATATTCCATGATAGGAACACTGTTCTCTGGCCCTAGGGGTAAAGGTAATGTACGTACGATAACGGCTATTTGAAGCACCAGCCGTGGAGTAATGTACTGACATGCTGAGCCCTGAAGCTCATGATAATCTAGTATAATAACAGTTCTGATTGACTGTGTATGGTAAATATCCATCCGCACCATCGATGGATATGTAAAGAGTCCAAGATCTGTGAGCCAGTTTCATCGGAAGTCAAAATCATTGACGTTTTCGGACTTTTCCCTTGCTGTTCACTTTTAGTTTGTTCTGCCTGCATCGCATGACATCCCTTGTATTTTTGCTAATTCGTTGTCCGTCATGGACAACCTGCTTGGTAGTTATTTTCTCCCATCCCATCCTGCGGTTCCCACCCATCCCATCCCATCCAAGTACCCACCCATCCTGCTGGGAAAAAATATCCACAGATGATTGTCCGTTCATAAAGATCAGCATCGAAGTGTTCGACACCTGCAGATCCATGTACAATATTTTCGATTAAGTCGGTTTGGACTCTGATTCTGAGAACCACCGTTTCCTTCAAAAGATACGCAGGTCGAACTAAGCTATGCTGTCCAATGTTCTCGTCCAACGATATTTTGGCTTTAGGGCGCATCGACTACATAGGTCATATAGCTCGTCCAACGATATGTCGTCATATTAAAGCAAGAACACGGTGATCCGACATGATTAGGAACGTTCCCCTTGCTCAAGTGATGCTCAATCGGCCACAGCGCAGTCAGCGAGACGAAAAATCTGTACCCTTGTGAAGTCTTAGCCAACGGGATCTTCGGTCACTTGGGCTGAGATAACTTCACCCGCGTAAATATATTTCCACTCACAGCCTGGTTCGCGTATGAATAAATATATCCTTGTCGTTCACGGATGCATACCACTCCAGAATATTGTATTCTGACATTCAATCCAGTAACGTTCAACGCTGAAATGCCGTGGCTGTGTTTTTTTCTTCGTCAACATGTCACATTATTCCGTCGTTGAACTCAGTTAAATATAAAGAGGATTAGATTTAGCGGTCGCATCTCGTCCGCTCTTCTTCGGCTGCTCCGGCTCTGCCCGTCACTGCTGGTGTCCACCACCCGCCGCCGGCCCGCTGTAAACACGCCACGTGACGTCATGCTGCCAGAGGCGATGTCACCGCGATTGTTTTGTGGACCTCTGCGTCGGTGTGACTGATACAGCGAATAGTAAGCATAGAAGGAACACGATTTCGCGAAGAAACCGACCGTGAATAGGCCACAAACATTTTGCTCCGTTGATTAATGAGGTTACCTGCTGGCAATCCACTGGTGCTTCGAAACCTTGGACATGACAGGTATTGCGTACTTGCTTTCAGAAAAAAAAACATTCAACAATCATGCGTACAATATAACGACACCCTTGTCCAATTATGAAAAGAGCTGGTGCGGATCCAGGAATTGGCGTATGCTCGCATTTGTTCCTTTATTGTTCATTTATTCGGAGGAGCGCCACTGCGAAAGGTCCTGGAGGGGCGCATTCCGCTGAAATCAGTTGAGCGAGAGGGGATGTACTCGAGCACAGACGGGCTTTTTTCCTTTTCCTTTTCAGGAGGGGGCCTATTCCTCTCCAAAGGGCGCCTCTGGCTGAAAAATCCGTTAAGTATGGGGAGGGGGGGGGTGCACTCGAGCCTTCCCGAAGCACGTTTTCCAGGGCAAAAAAGGGCTCCATCTTCCATGGGGAGAAGTGGAGCATGCCCCCAGCACCCCCACCCTTGTATTCGCCCCTAGAAAAAATGAAAAAGAGGAAAGCTTTTTATCTCTCTCTC